>UESW01004182.1:508445-614748 GCA_900491605.1 Calamus simplicifolius
GCGCCGGCCTGGTGAACCAAACCGCGCGCAGTGAAGGCGAGCTTTCTTCGTTCCGCCGTCGATCCAAAACCCTAGAGGCTTCTCCGCGGCGCGATGGAGATAACGGTCGCGTTCTCCGCCGATTCCCCGCCGCTTTCGGTCATCACCGCCGCGAGGGTCGCCGGGGTGCCGCTGTCCACCGATCCCAGCCTCCCTCCAGGCTCCGCGCCCGTTTTCCGCTTCGATTCCGAGTACTTTTTTGTTCCCCCGTCCCCTTGTCTGGTTTTCAGCTCGATTGGCTTCCGGCGATCGTCTTAGATCATAAATTCCTCTATTATATACAGAGATCTCTTTGCTGTCTAGCTCCTTTTTTTTTTAATTGTATCTTCTGGAAAAGATATATGGCTTCTGATCATGGAAGTTGGCCATCTGGAGTTTGAATCGGTTGGAAGAGCTCTATTAGAACTGGTATTATTGGAAACAATTTGCGCTTCCTGGAGGAAAATAGTTCTTTTTGGAGAAATACTGTGCATAAGCAATACTGGTGGTTGCCATCGATGATGAATTAGGCGATCAATGTCAAATTCGCTGGGCAACTCGTGGCACCGTTGGAGCTTTTGTTTTGCAATTTCACTGCTTTTCTTTTCCCTTTCCTTTTAATCCATCTGGCCTATTTAGCAATGTACTCAATTGAGTAGAATCTAGGTTAGTTGCAGTTTTATTATTTTCTTTTCCTCTGTTGCCGATAATTTTAGGTGTTGCTGATCATAATTAGGTGGTTTTGTGTAAAACTTGTTGGATATGATTGTCAGCATGATGACTGGTAGATTGAATGGTTTAGTAGGGATTCTGATGGTAGTCGATTTATCTTTAATCCCTTGGGTGGATTTTACAAAGTAATTTCTGGGCCTATGTCCATTTCCCCATTTGCTAGTTTGTTGAGGGTTGAATTCAAATCTGTCTTATTCTATTTTTCTGCTGCCATATGTAAGAGTTTTTTTTTTTTTTTTAAATAAGTAGCTTAATAGCATGCTATAAAATGGATGTATGTTGTTGATGCAACTATTCCTCGAAAAAGAATGTTGTTGATTCAACTGTTGTGATGCTACGTAATGTGAAATCTAACTAATG
The DNA here is from genome assembly GCA_900491605.1 of Calamus simplicifolius. NCBI lineage: Eukaryota > Viridiplantae > Streptophyta > Magnoliopsida > Arecales > Arecaceae > Calamus > Calamus simplicifolius. The sequence goes on from UESW01004182.1 coordinate 509,556, forward strand.
ACATATGTACAGACTGAAATTGCAAGGGACAAACACACTCCTGCGCTATATTGGACGGGTTGCAGCAATTCCCAATTTCTATGGTCAGGATGCACTTGAATCAGGACAGGTATGTTATAGTTCTGATGCTGATTGAACTGCCTTTCCTTCTGGCCTCACCAACATACTTTGCCAACTGCTTTTTCTCAGGTTGATGAATGGCTTGAGTATGCTCCGGTATTTCTTTCTGGTGCGGAATTTGAGGGTGGTTGTGGCCATGTGGATGGCTATCTAACTCTGCGGACATTTTTGGTTGGCCATAGTTTGTCTATTGCTGACATAGCAGTATGGTCAGGCCTTGCAGGTAATATTTTAATTTCTATACATTAATTTCCACTCACAATCTTGTTATAGCAGCCTTTGTTGCTTGCTCTGAAGGCTAACGTTTCTATGCCCAGGCACTGGACAGAGATGGGAAAGCCTTAGGAAATCAAAGAAATATCAAAATCTAGTTCGCTGGTTCAATAGCATTGCAATGGAATATGGTGATGCTCTAAATGAAGTCACAGCTGCATATGTTGGGAGAAGAGGATTGGGAAAGATACCTGCAGCTAAGCCTACCGGTGCCGTATCAGGCAGTAATCCAGCTTTGAAGGGAAAGGAGACAAATGGGCCAGTTGTTTCAAAGAAAATGCTGCTGGGTTTGAAGTAGTTCTTCCTGGAGCAAAAGTTGGGGAAGTGTGTTTGCGATTTGCCCCAGAGCCTAGCGGGTATCTCCATATTGGGCACTCAAAGGCTGCCCTTCTGAACCATTATTTTGCTCAGAGATATCAAGGGCGGCTACTTATTCGCTTTGATGACACAAATCCTTCAAAAGAAAGCAACGAGTTTGTAGAAAATCTGCTAAAGATATTGAGACATTAGGCATCAAATATGATGCTGTTACTTACACATCTGATTATTTTCCTCAGTTGATGAGCATGGCTGAAAGCTTGATTCTGAAGGGAAAAGCATATATGGATGATACACCTCGGGAGCAGATGCAGAAAGAGAGGATGGATGGCATAGAGTCAAAGTGCAGGAACAATACCGTTGATGAGAATCTGACATTGTGGAAAGAGATGATTGCAGGATCTGAAAGAGGTATGCAGTGCTGTTTACGAGGTAAATTGGACATGCAGGACCCAAACAAGTCACTTCGAGATCCTGTTTATTACCGTTGCAATCCAGATCCTCATCATCGTATTGGATCCAAGTATAAAGTTTATCCAACTTATGACTTTGCTTGTCCATTTGTTGATTCTATCGAAGGTATGACCCATGCTCTTCGCTCAAGTGAATACCATGATCGCAATGCACAGTATCATCGGATTCTTGAGGATATGGGACTCCGGAAAGTCCAAATATATGAATTCAGCCGATTGAATATGGTATACACGCTTCTTAGCAAGCGTAAACTTCTTTGGTTCGTTCAAAATGGGAAAGTTGAGGGATGGGATGATCCTCGGTTCCCTACCGTGCAGGGCATAGTACGCAGAGGTTTGAAAATTGAGGCATTAATACAGTTCATTCTTCAACAGGTAATAATTCTAATACTCAACTTTTGACTCTTCAATATGTACAATGTCCATTATTGGTTAACATTTATATCCTGCTAACTTGCAGGGTGCTTCTAAAAATCTGAACCTTATGGAGTGGGACAAGCTGTGGACCATTAATAAGAAGATAATTGATCCCATATGCCCAAGACATACAGCTGTCCTTGAAGAAAATCGTGTGATGTTGCTTCTTACAGATGGTCCTGAGAAGCCATTTGTCCGCATTATACCAAGGCATAAGAAATTTGAGGGTGCTGGGACAAAAGCTACCACATACACAAAGAGAATATGGATAGATTATGCTGATGCGTTATCTATTACGGAGGGTGAGGAGGTAACATTAATGGATTGGGGGAATGCCATCATAAAAGAAGTCAAGAGGGACAATGGGAAGATCACACATCTGATTGGAATTTTACACCTTGAAGGCTCTGTTAAAACAACGAAGCTGAAGCTTACGTGGCTTCCTGAAATGGATGAGTTAGTTCAACTTTTATTGGTTGAATTTGACTATTTGATAAAGAAGAAAAAGGTATGTAAGAATCACCTTCAAGTTAATTCACTGGAACTTGCTTTATCACGAGCACCTCATTCTGATATATATGATGACTTATTTTGATATTCTATGCCAACATTCTCTTAATTCTAAGTAGCAATTTTCTGTTCATAAATAATCGTCCAGAATAATATAGTTAATTCACTCATAACAGTGAGTTGTTAAAGATTCAGGATGACCATTGACAATGTTCCATGGTTGGGTGATTTGTTAAGTGGCCTTCTACAGCTCTATTTGCAAAATGTTTGTTAATTTGTCCTTGATGTAATGACTTTTATGTTGATAATTTCCCACCAGTCAGTATTGGATTGATTACTTGAATTGTGCTTTATCCCACACAAACCACCATATTACAGATCAAGGTTCATGGTAAAATGAAAGATGTGTATGGGTTATCTGAACTCCTTAAAAATATATAAGTATATTTGGAAAATCTCAGGGATTTGAATGTGGTTGATGAGGGCATTTTCATTATCAGAGCTGAACATTTAACATGTGGACTGCAGGGATTAACTGGTATCTTTTTGTAAGCAAACATGCACATCGATCGTCTCTTATAGAGTACAGCATCTTTAACCTTCAGCTGGGAAGTCTTGGTCGCTTAGGCAATGGAAAGTCTGTTGCTTCAATGGAGGAAAAGCTGTTTTTGTTCAGTGTGTGTGATGTCCAAGTGGTGCGTGAGACCAGTTTATGCATGCCTTGAATGAGGATGTTTCAAAAGATTTTGTTCTTGGTTTTGTAAGACACCATAAGGGTGGAATAAATATTCTCGGTGGTGGTTGTGTCTTTCAAGATGGTTGACTCTCTCTCATTCAACAAGGCATATGTTGCTTTGGATGTGGATTTGTAAAATGAAGTGCTTGAGTTGCATGGACAACCAGGTGCTTTTTATCACCTATACAAACAAAGTTGAATATGAAGCTAAACATAACAGTGCTTGATTGGAAGCTTTGGCAATTTAATCAGGGGACTTGCTAGAGTCTTTGTATCTATCATCCTAGGCAATTTGCGAAATAGATCTAGGACTTTATACCTTAGAGGGTGAATGGAGGCTATCCAACTTGCACTTTAGATGAAGAGTGTTTACCAAATCTTGGGCATATTATTGATGATGCAAAGGCTGTGGCTGAGAGAACCAGATCATTGGATGAAGGATCACATGGGAACATGAAAAGAGAGATGCAAGATATAAAGTTGTGGTTTAACATTAATGCTAAGAGGATTTAAAGAAAGCAATTCCATAGTAATTAATCTGTGGATTTTTTTTTTCTTGCACTGGGGAGGACGTGAGTGGAAGGTGGTTTCTCTTTTCTTTTCCTCTTTTCATTTTGCTATCAGGGGTGGGGTTGGCGAATACAAAAACTGTGCAAGAAGGTTAGTTCATGACTCCACACAGAGTATGGAAGAAGCTGTCAAGCCCATAAAGTGTAAAATCACTTGCTAACTCTCTCTCTCACATGGGGACCCCTTTGAGAAGGACCTGAACAGGTTAAACTCTTGTTAGCTGCTACTTGTGGATCCTAATAGAATCTGAATGTTCAGATAGGGAGGATATTAAAGCCCAGTTTTATGTCAAGTGTTTGTGAAGTGTCCCAACCATGTACTGGAGGCTTTGCTCTAGAAATAGGGATTTAAAGTCTATAATTAATTTTAAGGTAGGGGAGTTTTAGAATTTTGGTTTAAGTATCCTGTTAACCCGAATGTCATTAATAGCGATTGTTTCTTTAGCTATAAGTGAGACCATGTTTTAGATCACCTAGCTAGCCACCCGAAGCATTGATGTTAAATGGCAAGGAAAGAACCCTCATGAACACAAGGGAAATTCCTTGTCTACTCACTTCACTCGTTATGTGAAGTTTTCTTATAGAGCTGTATCAAGTATTAAACTCAAATTAGTTATTTATATCAAATTTATCCATATAATGTACTCTTTGGATGCACTTAAGTTAGCGTGCTTATTTTATGTGGCTTGCTTATTGAAACGGTTTTAGGCAGTCAACAAGCAATACACAAAATGACCTATAACAGGCCATAGCAATAACCAGATGTCCTTCAAGCAGCTAGATTTCATTTTGTGTCATTCAATATTGCTTTCGGCTTTTTAAATGCTGGTTGTCTCAATTTTTTGTTTTCCTCCTTGCTACTTTCATCTAGATGCATTTGATCTTTCCTTACACTTCACTGTCTGCTCCTGTCTCTTTGTCTGCTGGACACAAATCCAAGACCACCTCCTTATCATGTCCGTCTTCGGGATCTTCATGCATATATCGTATATGATGGTGACAATGTCAAGGTGGCTAGGATTTCCTAGTCTGTAGGTACCCCTAAATGGCATGCACAGGCTGCATGGTGACTTGGCAGTTGCATGACTGCTGGTTGCCTGTTGGAGGGTTGCTAGTGGCTGAATGGCTGCCACATGACTCCAGAACAGCATCTAGATGGGGTGCAAAGGAGCGTGGAAAGATGGTGACCCGCAGAGGGCTGCTGACTTGTCCAAGCATCAAGAAATGTGGACCCACTATATTGGGTGAGGTGTGAAGGAATAAGAGAAGTGATAACATAATTTATGTTGGCTCCTTTTCCGGTTTACATTAAAGTAAGTTTCAGCCTGGTCGTGAAAATGAAATAAACTACAAAATATGAAAAATAAATCTTACATGTATGTATGTATATGTATATATTAATAAAGAGTGCCTTGTTGGTCATGCCCGAGTGCCCTAGGCTTTTTAGGCACCTAAGTGGACTGCCTGGGCGGCTAGGTGGTGCTTTTGGCAGGATGGTTGGTTGGTTATCCGCTTGTTTGTATTTAGTGATCTTTGATTGTTACTGGAAAACACTTCCAAGGCATTCATATGTAATCAAGCAATCCTTTTCCTTTCAAGTGAATCCTCCTACAAAAATTTATGACAGATTATGAGCAGATCAATAGATACCAAAGTGGTGTTGAATGATATGTTGTATTATATCTACCTATGCAGGATATACGAAGAGAGCTGACCCCAATAAACCCTAGACATATTATTCTAACTACCTCAACAAGGCTTTATTAGTATGTATGTAACATGTTTTTAGCTTCGTTTGAAGATATGAACTTGTGTATTTTCACCTGATCTTCAGGCTTGTCCCAAATGAAAAAAAATAAAGAGAGTACTTTTTAACCTGGTATCACCATTTTTCTTCTTATATATATATATATATATATATATATATATATAGAGAGAGAGAGAGAGAGAGAGAGAGAGAGAGAGAGAGGAGCCAACATTAAAGTAGAAGGGGAAAAAAAAATCAGTAGTGTGATATTCTAGTGAAATCAATGGTGTGATGTTCTAGTGTCGTCTCGTTCTGCTTCATAGAAGCCTTTTGTTGTTAAGCAATAAAACACACAGGCTTCCGATCTCTTAAAGTAAGCGACATTTATGCTTTTACATTAAGGTTGGTATCTGATCGGCAGCAACTCTTGTGAATTGCAAAGTTCACGGTTTTCCTCATATTGTTCTGATTGCTTTATTTCTTTCATTGCTTCTTTCACGGGTATTTACAACCATGTAAGAACTCAATTATGTTTTGCAATGGCATCTGATTCAAATGATTTGGTTGCTGTGGCTGAATGACAGCTGGAAGAAGGAGAGGACTTTCTCGACAACCTTAATCCTTGCACAAGACGAGAAACTGCAGCCCTTGGGGATTCCAACATGCGTAATCTGAAACGAGGAGAGATACTTCAGCTTGAGAGGAAAGGCTATTACAGATGTGACGTACCATTCCTCAGACCTTCAAAGCGCATTGTTCTGTTTGCGATTCCAGATGGTAGACAGCAGACATCATTGAACTGACTGCCAAGCATTCTGTCATGTTATGACTGAGGTTGTATTGGAACTTCCAAGCCAGAGGCTTATTGATAGGGGAAACGTTGAAAAATGTACTGCGAGAATGAATCTTACATGATTAAAATCTTTTGAGTAAAGCTTGAGTTATAATAGCTGCAGAGGGATTTCTATGGTAACTGGCAAGACACCAATGTTGTACAAAGATTTTTAGCTGTTTTCTTTGATGCTATCATTTTTTTTTTTTTTTTTCTTTTTTCTCTCCTTTGCTGACCCCGATTTTTTAGCTGTTTTCTTTGTGATCTATGTTGGGGTGCTGCACCCTGCACCTTGTTGAGTTAATTGGTTCATCCATGTTTTGTTCTACAAATTAAAATGGTATGTATTCCGTTACATTGAGCTGTGGCGTTGCCTCGTTTTTTTCCTGGAACATCACCGTGTAGGCAAGCCTCCGAGGCCTGACAAAACGTTTTGGTAACCCACAAAAGCCTTGCTGCACCATGTTTGATTATTGATGTTGCGATTAATGCGTATTTTTAGCATGCATAAGTGTTGTACATACGATACTTGATGTATAAAGATCTTTTTCACCCGCAAATCTCTGAACGACTAAATCAAAAATTTGTAATTGGTAGGAGAAAATGTGACTGCCCAGACTAATTTAAAATCATCGTCGTCTTAACCCATTTTGATGGATCTCTGAAGTTGCACAGCATGCAATTTTTTTTTTTTTTTTCTTTGCACCTTCCATGCTTATCATTCCTGTAAACGTGGCGCAAAACTTGCTCGGCAGCGAATGCCGTTGCTGTCTAGCAGCGTCGTCCATCGATCTAGTAACCATCTTTGCAAGTTAAGGATATAATAAAAACTTTTTTTCTTGCTGACCTTTTATTACGGGCCGGAGCGAACGACGAAAGAAATAAAGGTTTAGCAGCAACAGCAGTGGGACGTGGCGGAGGATCGAGAGGCCGAGAAGCGGTCATAAGAGAAGCATGAAACGGTATTTGATGCCAGCCATAGCCTTTGTCCTGAAAATAAGCGCGGTGCCAACGCTTCCCCTCCTCCTCCTCCTGCACGTTAAAACCACCCGCGTCCCATTCCTCTTTCCTAGCAATTCTTCCCCCGGCTCATTTTTCCCAATTCCTTTCTGATTGAAAAGAAATCGATCATGGCTGACTTCCGGCTTGTTCTAGCTTCTGTCTGCCTCATTTCGGCCCTCGTCGGGATCGCTGACGCCACCCGAACTCCACTCTTTAATGTGCACGGCCGAGTTTACTGCGATACCTGCCGTGCTGGCTTCGTCCATGAATATACCGAATACCTGGAAGGTATCGATCCCATTGCATATATTATGCATCGATCTCCTCGTCTATTAATAATAATTAGATGCCTAGCTAGCTATTATGAATTTAATTATTATGATTCATATATGCATGCATGTAGGTGCCAAGGTGAGGCTGGAATGCAGAAACTATGGAACCGATGAAATCTCTCATGGGTCGAACGTGGCAACGACCGACAAAGGCGGAAACTACGTGATAGAAATGGCAGACGACCACCAAGAAGAAATTTGCGAGGTGGTTCTCGTGGAGAGCCCGCGCGGCGACTGCCAGGAGATTCCATCGGACAACCGGAACCGTGCGCGTATCGTGCTCACCAACAACAATGGCATGATCTCTGACCGGCGAGAAGCCAACGCTCTCGGCTTCTTCCAGGATGTTCCCCTGCCCAAGTGTGGCGAAATGCTCCGGCGTTATGCTCTGTTTACGGATGACGATATTATAAATTAGCGTTAGATTAATTAGCCTTCACACCCTCCCTCCCTTTGTTATCACGAATTCATTATTTGTCTAATTAATGCTAATAACAGGCTCTATCACTTCGTCCTACGTACCTTCCACTACTACTTGTGTCCTATTCTATTAATTTTCATTCTTCTTCTTCTTCTTTTCCCTGCATGCAAATTATTAAGGGCGTACGTACGTACGTAGCTTGTCTTAGCAGCAGCAATAATTGTGTCTCGATCGGTTCCATGGATATTAGTTGCTCCTTGGGGGTCAAATCAATTAAGGACCTTAAATTTAATAATTCTTCTCCAAAAGCTAGCCAACCCAACCAGCAGGGATAAATGCAAGTTTGATCATTTGGCTTATTTCATGGAAAATTAAACTGATGAAGTACTGATCGAAACGATAACGGTGACCAAGACGTTAATTTTGCCTGAGATGAACGCTTGAATATTGTTAACTTCGCTTGTGAGAGCAATCCGATTCCATTCGTGCCAGTGGTACGGATCATGAACGAATTAAGCTAGCAGCTGGGATTGCCGTTGATGGACCGATCGATCGAGTTATGGTACTTATACCTCGATATATATATATATATATATAGATTGATCATTTTCTCCTTTGCCAAGCCGCAGATCGATCGATCGATCGGCTCTTAATTCTCGTCCGAACATTATATAAAAATTTATACAAATGAAATGAAAGGTGCAAGGCCAATTTATAAGGTGACTTGGATTTGAATTCTATTCTGCCCCTTACTCGATCTCTCTTTCTCTCTACCACAACAACAAATTAAGATGACGAGATCAGTCGTCGCTCTGTTATGTTTGTCATCAGAAAATATGATCGAATGGGGGCCAAGAAGTGCATTTCAAACCTAGTTGCCAGACCTCCGGGTTAGAAACCATGCATGCATGCCCTTTGGATGTGCGTAAGAAATTAAATAAAATTACAAATTATCATAGCAGAGCCATGTTCATTAATTAGCAAAGCAAACATCAGACCCGGCTTATTTTGCCATGAGCACTGTGGTAACTCCAGAAATAAAATAAAAAACTTAACTTTATTAGATTAGATTAGATTGTACCGTTGGCTTAATTTGCTTCATTAATTACATGGCACCGTACGCCAATTTAGTGAGAGTAATCAAGATACTCTCCGAGCGAATTATGACTTATATTCTTAAGTTATTGAAAGGTTTTGTTTTGGCACCCATCCTGTTATATTGGATATACGAGTTCTGTAAAGCCAACTGACTTAGACCAACGACATTAAAAAAAAAAGAGGTTAGAAGTCATGAAAGACTGGTGTAGAAAAAAGTCGTAGTCTATATAATGTAACCTCACTGAATTTATTACATTGGATATTAATATTGGAACCAATTTATGTGTGTGTAATTTTGTCGGGCTAAATTGTTATATACGGATTGCTGATTGGTTAGTATATATTAGTAGTATGTAGAAGATTATGGTATGAATATATGGTTATGTTGATGGCATTAACATTTATTCAAGTTATGTTGGTATATTGATATAACTGGTTTAAAGGTTTTTTAAATGATTTTTGAATATGTTATGTTACTTTTTGTAAAAGAATATTTTGATATATCATTATTTGATTTTATTGACATATTATGATGATATGTATAAAAAATCTATTTAATGGGCTTTTAGCTCATTATCTATGTTCTTTATCATGTTACATGGGATGATAATGATATCTAACTGCTGGATTAGGAATTAGACGTTAGTCGCTAGGAGCAAGAATAACAGCAATTTTTAGTTCTTTAGTCATTATGAATATTTTGAATTATAAACTTACATGTTTTGATTAACATTTTTTAGATATATAAGATTTAACTTCCGCAAGTATGTATGTTGAAGTTTGTCAGGATGCAAAGTTTTAATAACAAAGTCATTTTATCACCAAAGTTGCTCAATGAAGCTACAATATCGCTATTAGCCATTCCACTTCACTATATGGCATTATCTAAAAAGAAATAAAATTATATTACTTTTCATAACATTCTTAAATCAACAATCATTTTAAAGTTGCTATGAACTTTTCTGAGTGAAAACTTTCAAAAATTTGAATCTTGAGAAGAAATATTATTTTTATTGAAGGAACAGGCTAAATAATGTTTTTTTTATTACTTTTTAAATATTTTCATAAAAGAAGTATGGCGATGAGTAGTACCATATGATCCACTGAAGTGTAGTCACTGACGAGATGTGGACAATAAAGAAAAGTAATATATATTTTCATCACTTGGATATGTTGGCTTGGGTGACAAGTAAAAGGTCCACATGGAGTTCCAAGAGTCCTACGAGACTTTTCGTATCTGTTTAGCTGATCCGTTCACTGTTATTTTTCTTCTTTAAGAGAAGACCTAAAGTATCTTCTAGGTAAGAGATGCGAGGAATTATAAAGACAAGCTTCTCTTTCTTTTTTTTCTTTACCAGCACTGTGGCTTAGGAATGTAAATACACTTAAAACTTTGGTAGCCCCTGACTGACGATCGGCTGCTTCCATTATGGCCGAAACAAGGTATGTTCTCTATTTTTTGGTATCTTTAATTGGTATCAGAGCCTTACTATCGTCACCGGCGATGATAGAGGATGCTGGGGAACGGGTCACGGTAGTTCAACACCATCGCTTGTCCCCCTGCAGCCATGGGTGCCACAGTAAGAAAAAATAATAATAATAAAAGAGAAGGTTCCGCTGCGGCCATTGGTGCCACAACGAACCTTGGATAGCACGGACCGAAGGGGAGGGTCCATCGGATCCTCACCGACGGCTGGAGGTTCTTCTTCGGCCGCCAGAGATCCTTTCCCCTTCTTCCTTGGCCGTCGGTGGCTGGGAACGGCTTTCCCCCTAGCCGTGGGCCTGTCACAGGCTGTTCTCATGGATTTGGTCATCAAACCCGATCAGGCGACCACCGTAGACCCCGCCTATCATCGGAGCATGTACGGCTTCTTCCCCGACCGTTGGGAGGGCCAGGGATCCCCTTTGTTGCAGTCGCCCATGAGGTGATTGCAGGTCCCGATGGCCGTTGTGGTCACCGAAAGATTTCTAGCAGCCGGCGTCACCTTGCTAGCTGCCAAAGGCCCCGAGGGCTAGTTGTCGGGCCACCGGAATAAGTCCAGCTTCTTCCCTGGCCGCTGGAGGGCCGGGTAAGTCCTTGCATCCACTGGCTCTTGCAGCCTCATAGGGCGGTTTTCGATGGCCGACGACTTCTCGCCCGCCACCGAGCTCTCCCCTGGGCTCCTCTCGATCGTCGAAGGGCCAGGACAGTCCCTCACCGCCGCTATATGGGCGGCGGGCCTCCCATCCATTTTACGGGTGGCACCACCCATAAATTGGATGACATCCAGTGATAATTAATATTTAATTACCCAACTAATAAAATAAATAAATAAATAAATATTGGGATGCTGTTGCTGACATGGTTGCCACGTCAGCATGTGATGACATGGCAAGCTGGGTCTGCCACGTGGTGCTTTCCAGCTGACATCAGCAACCTGCATGACATTTTTCTGATTTTTTAAGTTTTAATAATTATAGAAAAATTCAAAAAATTTAGAAAAACTAAAAAAATAAAAAAATCACAAAAAAATCTAGAAAATAAAAAAATCACTAAAAATCAAAAGAAATATGAAAACTTCAAAATAGAAAAAATTATTGCAAGTTTTCTTGATGTGGCATGATTATTTGTGCTTTGTGCATGGAACTTATCATTGTCATTCCGTCTGATTTTTTATGACTAATTTTTTCTGAGTGCATAATTATTTATGCTTAGTATATAAATATGATTTGTACATATTTCAATATATTTTCTATTGACATAATTTAATTTATGCTTAGTGCATGAGAGAAATTTATATCATTTGCTATAAATATTCTACGAACATATTATTTATGTGGATAACATAGATGTGTTCTATGAAAAATTATCAGATTCTATATTCCATCTTATTAAATGAGTGATGATTATGAGCTTAACAAGTTTTTGATCTCATTTATAAGAAGGAACATTTGTAATCTGATTATTTTCCTAGATAACGGTATAAATATATGCCTGATGCCCATACCTTGCCTGACTAAATGCAGTGATGGCCTCTAAATCTATGATAGCTGATCTCAACAAAGGCGAGAAACTAGATGGACAAAATCCAATGAATTAGAAGTCTTGGAGACCCTGACTACTAGCATGACACCACCAGCGCCTGGAACTACTAAGCAACATCACCTTGATCGGAAAGCCTATGACAATTGGGTAAAGAAAGATTGTTGTGTATGCTTTACCATGTTGAGCAGCATGTACAATGATCTTATTGGTAACTTTGAGCATTACCAAACTACTCAGGATATGTGGAACCAGCTCAAGATTAGGTTTGATCAAACTTCAATCACAAGGCTACGTGCCTTGAACCTTAGATTTATGCAATATGTCAAGGATTACAATCATTTCATATCAACTCACCTTCATGTGATGGGAAACATGATTAGAGATATGAAGGTTGCTGGAGTTGACCTTACTGATGAGCAATAGGTCCTTGCGGTGATTCGTTCACTGCCTGACCCTCAGTGAAGTCAAATAAAGCTCTTGATGACTCATAGTGAGCACATCAAGACTTTTGAGGACATTACTCATCATTTTGAGCTAAAGGCTGAGCACATTGAAACTTTCCTCCCTTCGGCCTATGTAGTTATTGGTGAGTCTTTGAGGCTCAAGAATAAAAAGAAGGGAAAGGCACGTAACAGAAGTGCTCAGGGATTTAAAGGAAAAGCTATGGCCAAACCAAAGAGAGACATCGAGGGGGCAAGAGAGATGTGACAAAAATTAAGTGCTAAAACTATGGAGCAAAAGGCCACTTTGCTTGTGATTGCACTGAGTCAAAGAAGGTATGCTCCATATTAAGCTCTCTCTATGTTTGTTCATATCATTAGTTGCTTACTCACTCCCCGATTGGATTGTAAATTTGGGAGCGAACAAATATATAGCGCGAGATCAAGCCGATTTTGTGTATTTTCATCAGATACTTGTAGATATCCAGTTTGTCGTGCTTGAGAATGGTCTGTGTGAGCAGGTTTTGGGTGTAGGAGCATATCGTGTTACACTTCATGGTGGACACGTGTTGATCCTACTTGACGTTTTGTATGTCCCAACTATCTGGTGTAATCTTTATTCTATTCTTATCCTGTTGGTACTTGGTTATACTTTTTGTTTTTTCGATGACAGTATGTCAGTCTATCTGGATGGTGTTTTATCTTTTTATGGATATTTGTCACAAGGGTTCTTTAGACTTGATGTTGAATTGTGTGCTTCTTATTCCTTATTTTCTTGTGCTTCTATTCCTGCCTGTGATGATAGTTTTCTATGTCATGCCAGACTTGGTCATATGGGCTAAGATAGGATGGCACGAATGGTTAAAGCAGGGCTATTGGGCCTTCTTACCAAGATAAGTCTATCTGTGTGTGAGTCTTGTCTAGTGGGAAAGGCATCAAGAAAGCCTTTTGGTAAGGCTACTAGGGCCTCTCATTCATTAGAGTTAGTTCACTATGATATCTATGGACCTATGAGTGTCAAGGCATGCCATGGCGCTTCCTATTTTCTCACATTTATAGATGATTTTTTGTGATTCGGATATATGTACCTGATCTTCCATTGCTATAAAGCATTGGATTGTTTCAGACGATTTTTAGCTGAGGTAGAAAATCAGAAGGAGAGATCTTTGAAGACTCTCCGAACTGATAAAGGTCGCGAATATCTATCTGAGCAATTCCAACATCTCTATGAAAAAAAGGGGATACGCAGGCAGCTTACCATTCCTGGGACACCGCAACAGAATGGTATTGCCGAGCATCGAAATAGGACTTTAGTGGACATGGTTAGATCGATGATGGCATAGACAAATTTTAATTAGTTTATGGGAAGATGAGCTGTTAACTACTTGCCTACATCCTTAATTATGTACCTAGTAAAATAGTACCCTCTACTCCATATGAGCTATGGTATGGCGTGCAACCCTCTATGTATCATTTGTATTCTTGGGGCTTAGCAGGATATGTTCACAACGCCTCCCATAAGTTGAGAAAGCTAGGTCGTAAAGCCAGCAAAAAGGTGTTCATCAGGTACCCTAAGAATTCAAAGGGTTATGTGATGTATGGTGCACATCCTAATGGAGGGTTGACTGAAGTGGAGTTCAGAGACGTGGAGTTTATAGAGAATGAATTCCTAAGCATTGATGAAATTAGAAAGGACATGTCCCTGTATCAGTTACAGGAGGACCTTCTTACTATCTCAAGCGAGGAAGAAAATTTTTGACCTGTTTCAGAGATCGCCACAGATACTGGGAATGCTAGGCCCAGTGAAAGTGCCACACCAGACAGTGGGAGCATACAAGCTGAGCCTAGTAGGAGCTCGTCCATGAGGGCACCACTTGAGAGCAGTCTTCAAGGTCTAGATCCGCAGTTACGGAGAAGCAAACATGGTCATATTCTACGACGACATTTTGGGATTGAAGAGAATGTATTTCTCTCTACTCCATTGGATCCAGATGAGCCTACTTCTATTGAAGAGGTGCTCGATTCATTTACTTATAGTGAGTGGCTAGCTGCTATGGAAAATAAGATGGTATCGATGCATAAGAATCATGTATGGAACTTGGTAGACCTTCCGCTTGGGTGCAAATTTATAGGAAATAAGTGTGTTCTTAATATAAAGAGCAAGGCTGATCGATCAATTGATAAGTACAAAGCTCATCTTGTGGCGAAGGGCTATATCCAGATGGAGGGTGTAGACTATAAGGAGACATTTTCTCCTGTAGTGAGATTTGTCTCCATTCGCCTTATCCTAGCTATTGTAGCCTATTTAGATTTGGAGCTACATCAAATGGATGTTAAGACAGTGTTTCTTAATGGAAGCTTGGATGAAGAGATCTATATGGATCAACCTTTGGGCTTTGTGACCAAAGGACAGGAGGGCAAAGTGTGCCGCCTTAGAAGATCCATATATGGTCTCAAGCAGTCATCTAGGCAATGGTACCTCAAGTTTCATGAAGCCATTACATAAATTGGCTTTGATATGATTGAGGAGGACCACTGTGTGTACATTAAGAAATCAGACGATGGAATTCTGATTTTGACGCTATATGTTGATGACATCCTAATAGCTGGGAGTTCTATAGGGGTGATCAATGCCACTAAGGAGTGGATGTCCTTTGTCTTTGAGATGAAGGACATGGGTGAGGCAAATTTTATGCTGGGAGTGGGGATCCTAAGGAATCATCCTAAGAAGTTTCTTAGTTTGTCTCAAGAAACTTATATTGAGAAAATCTTAGAACGATTCCGAATGCACTATTCTAAAATTGTTGATACCCAATAGAGAAGAGTTGTGCTTTGAGCATCGACCAGTGCCCTAAAATAGATGAGGAGAGAGAAAAGATGAGCAGGATCCCCTAAGCTAGTACTGTAGGGAGCTTGATGTACGCTATGTTTTGTACTCATCTTGATATTTGCTTTGCAGTCAGCTTGGTTAGCCGATACCAAAGTAATCCAGGACTTGCTCATTGGGTTGCAGTTAAAAGGATTTTTCGTTACCTTTGTGGTACTATCAATCTCACCTTATGCTATCAGGGTGGAGATTTAAGATTAAAGGGCTTTTGTGACTCTAATTAGGCTGGTGATAGAGACAGCATAAATCCATCACAGGATATAAGTTCATCTTTGTAGGTGGAGCTGTCACTTGGTGCAGTAAGAAACAAAGTTGCACCGCCCTATCCACTATGGAAGTCGAATATATTGCTTGTTCGGCTGCTGTCCAGGAGGCCGTGTGACTGAGGAGGTTCTTGAGGCGACTTGAGATATCAGCTACTACTCATGAGGCTATTCAGATCAGTTCTGATAGTTTGACAGCATTACAATATGCTAAGGATCCTAAGTACCATGGAAGGACCAAGCATATTGATATAAGATATCACTTCATTCGGAACATGGTCAAGCAAGAAGAAGTTATCCTAAAGCATATCTCCAACAAAGCCTATTCCTAAGGATGTGTTCCAGGCTCCTGTGAGGGGTCTAGGTCTGTATAGAATGTGACAGACCGAGATATGTTTTAGACTTATGTATGAGTTTTTGTCTGCTTTTTTGTTATCAGACATGGATTGTATGGACGTTAATGACTATGTGTTAAAGTTTATGAAATATTTATTTTTTATTATTATGATAAGTTCATATTTACAGGCACATATGTGTATAAATGTCACAGGCTTAGATCAGCCTACTCACATAGGTGATCGCCCTGACACTTTGTGGTGGGCAGGATGAGATTAAAGTAGCCATTATAGGTGCTTGAGTAGCAATGCATAAGTTGCAGAATGCATAAGTTGCAAAATATGCTACATAAATTATAATTGAATAGATTATAATCAAAGTCGCCTCAGTTTGGACTGAGATAAGACTCATGAGAGTCGAGTACAGAGTACATACATGCATGTGTGATGTATGGATATTGATATGTCCACAGTACCGTACTAAGCCTGTTGTAGCCGAACTTGGAGCATTGAAGTATGCTCGAGTCAAGCAACTTTGTGATGCATGGACTTGTATTCGTACGGTGTTTGAGTATGATATGGCCCATTGAGTGGGAGCTTCACCGTAGCATGTATTATGTTGCATATGCTTAAGTCGATCCAACAGGGGGTAACATGATACATTCCCTCTCCGTTGCCATATGATCCCTACAAATATAAAGTGTCCTTAGACTTGAACCTATATCATGAAGTTGGAGTTCAGGATGACTTCCTTAGCCTTATCCTCCAGGGTTATAGAATTGATACTGCCACATGAAACAATCTTAGGAAGTCAACTGGATAAAGATGGACTGGTATGAGTATTCAAGGAAGATTATTCGCGACCACACCTTATGTTTGTGATTTATTGCCCAGGCAATCATGTGTATGAGTTGCATATGATTATATATACAAACATTATGACTTTGTGTTTTTCAAGTGCTGCTCAGGGCAGATCTCTTGAGGGATTGAGAGTGCTTGATCAAGTGTGATCGAATTATCTGGTACACAAACGGGATTGGATTGTATTCCTGTTCGTTGCGTTAGTTATTTATTAACTTAATGTAGTATATCCACTATGTGTCACTGTGTATGAGTTTTATTGGGTCGCACACCCCATCGCACTGTAAGTTGAGGTTATAAAATATTGTTTCTCCATGGACGAGTGAAAGATTGTTGGCCTGGGTGCCAAGTAAAACATTCACACGGAGTCCCAAGAGTCCTATGAGACTCTTCGTATCCCTGACTCATCCGTTCACTAGTTATTTCTCTTCTTTAAGAGAAGACCTAAGGTGTCTTCTTGGTAAGAGACGCGAGGGATTACTGAGACAAACTTCTCTTCCTCCTCTTCCTTCACTAGCACTGTGGCTTAGGGGTATGAATGCATTAGGGACTCTAGTAGCCCCTGACGATCGACAATCCGCCGCTTCCATTATCACTAAAACGAGGTATATTCTCTATTTTTGGTACCTTCAAAATATAAAATGTTATCATTTAGCGATATGATGATTAGTTTAAAAATATTATTTATAATTAAATAGTATATATATATATATAGACACACACATATGATTTCATCCCTATCTAAACACTAGAGCTCAAACAGATGCGTGGTATCGGCAAAAATCATTTGACATTGTCAGCTATTATAACATCTACTGTGATGAATTAATAAGCCATCATTATATTATATATATATATATATAGACACACACGTATGATTTCATCCCTATCTAAACACTAGAGCTCAAACAGATGCATGGTATCGGCAAAAATCATTTGACATTCTCAGCTATTATAACATCTACTGTGATGAATTAAGAAGCCATCATTTTATTAATATATATAAAAAATTCAAGCCACAACAACTAAGTATTTATTATTTCGCTTAAAAAATTATATATTAACTAGAACGGCAATCACTTTAGATAAATTTACTACTCGTCAAAATAAAATAGTATTATTTGGTATTCAAATATTTTTATCAACTAAAAACTTTTGTTTTTATTTTTTTTTGGTACAAAAAGTTTTGTTTTTTATTGAACGATAGTAATTGGAGTAGGGAATGGTGTTTTTTCTTCGTCTTCATCCGTATGTTGTTTTTTTAATTTGTTAGATATTTGCAAATAATTATTATAGTAGGAAAATATGAACGTTAATAATAAAAATTAATGATATTATGTAATGAGCGAGGGCCATAGGACCGAAGCGTCATTTGGGGTAGGAGTTGAATTGGCAAGAAGAATCTTATATGATATATATAGGTATTTTTTCTTCATCATCATCCATATGTTGTTTTTTTTAATTTGTTAGATATTTTGTAAATAATTATTATAGTAGGAAAATATGAACGCTAATAAAAAAATTAATGATATTATGTAATGAGCGAGGGCCATAGGACCGAAGCGATCATTTGGGTAGGAGTTGAATTGGCAAGAAAATCTTATATGATATATATAGGTATTTTTTCTTCATCGTCATCCATATGTTGTTTTTTTAATTTGTTAGATATTTTGTAAATAATTATTATAGTAGAAAAATATGAATGCTAATAATAAAAAATTAATGATATTATGTAATGAGCGAGGGTCATAGGACCGAAGCGATCATTTGGGGTAGGAGTTGAATTGGCAAGAAGAATCTTATCTGATATATATATATATATATATAAGAAAAAGAAAAAAAAAGAATTTTTACTTTGTAGCAAAGTTATCAATTTCGTTTTGGATTATGTTTCGATTTAGCTTATAAAATAAAATATTTCGATATTGAATCGTTTCTATACTTTATTTCGAAATATATATATATATAAAAAATTTATTCATAATTCATATTTTTTATAAATAATAATAATAATAATATAAAAATAAAAAGTTTAAGTTTTAAAAAAATACGGCTGTAAGATAAAATAACTAAATTTTTTTTTGATATATATATATATATATATATATATATATATATAATCTTAAAATTTAATAATTTATAAATTAATTTAAAATATATTTTATTAAAATGATTAAATATACAAAAAAAAAAACGATCAAAATATATTAAAATGTATCAAAATAATTAAAATTTTTTTAAAATAAAATAAATATTTATTTATTTATTTATTTTTGAATAAGCAACCAAAACAAAACGTATCGTCCAAACAAAAACGAAACGAAACGACTTAGCTTGGTAGCCCTAAAAAGATAATTGGACCCTTATCCGATAATCCAAGGGAGCGGACACCGGTGAAGGCGGTGACACATCTTGTCTCCTCTTCCTCGCTTCCTTAAACCCTTATCGTAAACCCTAAAAAGAAAAAGAAAAAAAAAAAGAGAAAAATCTTGTTCAGGGAAAGAGATGCTCGCGAGAGCCCCTCAAACCCTCCTTAACATCATCGATGGGATCCCTCGTCATTCCGGGCTCCACCGCCGGAGGTCGCCCACCGCCTGGAGTGCCAACGCCACCGCCCCCGGTGGAAGGAGCAGGGACTGGAAGGTGAGGGCGGCCTACAAGCGGATCCCGATGGAGACCTCTGGCGCCTACCAGCTGATCGACGAGGAGACCGGCGAAAAGTTGATCGTCTGGGGGGAGCTGAGAACGGGCCCGACTCGCCCATCCCCTCGGCGGAGGTCCTCTCGTGGAGGCCGCCTCGACGAGGAGGAGCTGGGATTGGGGAGGAGAGGAGGCCACGCAGGAGTGAGGCCTTTCCCCAGTCTCTATTTTTGATAGATCATAGATTCTTTCTCTAAGGTTGCAGAGGTTTTTGACACTACAGGAGTTGAGGCGACCACACCGGTTGCCGAGACGGGTTGTGAGGCCACGGCAAGTGCTGGCAGCTCCATTGGAAGTTTTGGCAGGTTGAAGGCCCCAAAGGTAAAAGCTTTGATGAAGAAATCCTCGCAGAGGAATGGTAAAGAAACTGCTCCTAGCAATAGGTTCTCGGGTGTCGGGGATGCAGTTCTGGATGATGCTGACCGTGTGGATTCATCTGAATTCAGCAACGCGAAGACTAGTTTGGGCTTGCTTCAGCATAAAGAATTGAATGATAGTGTTTTAGCCGCCGATGAAAAGGTTGAGAATACAAGCTCTGTGCACTTCATCTCCAGAAAAGAAGATGCGAAAGCTGAACATGCAGTTGCATCTGTTCCAAGGGTGGTTTCTTCCTCACGAGGTTGGGGAGGTGCTGACTCCTTACGAAGCGCTGCTGCTGGCCAGTCAAGAGGGCGCCGGAAAACCTCTTCTGATAGTGGATTTTTCAGCAGGAAATCTTTCAAAGATCTCGGTTGCAGTGATGATATGATAGAATCTCTGAGGGGTCAGAGGTTCCTTCGCCCATCACATGTTCAGGTGCTTCACAACCCAGAATGAATTTGCATGTTGTTGGCGTGACCCATCTATTCCTACCAAAACACTGATTTTATTGACACATGACCCAGATCATATGCCTTCAGTTATGTTTGTTTACATTTTTATAGAATGACAGTCCTTCTAGGTCAAGATCCTTTTGGCAAAGAAAGATACACTTTTAGAATGATTGAAAACCCAGAACTTTGTTTGATTATTGAATGCTGGTCGGCATGAAATTTCTATGCTGCATTATCTCTGAAAGAAATTAGTGGATCGGATATTTAGATTATGAACTTGGCTTCTACGTTATTGCATCAATATACAAATTATTTTTGTTTTGGGATAAGTAGGTGCTTTTGGAAAATTACTCTCTTCTTTAACAACGCCGAACTTAGATAGCAAACTACTTGCTTTAATAACTACTTGAGTATAATTTATGTTTGCTTTCTGAACGCTGCAGGCCATGGCATATGGGCCAGTGTTAGAAGGAAAAGTTGCATTATTGCTGATCAAAGTGGCTCTGGTAAGACACTGGCATATCTTGCCCCAGTTATACAAAGTCTGAGACAAGAAGAAGAACTGGGGCTTGGAAAATCCTCATCAAGGAGTCCTAGAATGATAATATTGGTGCCTACTGCTGAACTGGCATCCCAGGTTGGTACTTGATATGAAGATAATGTGGCTATTTCTCTTCTTATGCCTCTTAATTCTTAGTATAACTTTTTATTGGTCATATCAATTATATTACTATTTGCAATGAAGATTATGAAGAAAGTCCCTCCTTCTGTCTTTTATGTTTCTGTCTGGAGCTAGTTTCTTTTTTCATGATCATTTTCTTAGCAAATAAATATTAGTTGTTTTCTTTCTTTCTTAGCTTCTTTTCATTCCACTAATGGAAAGCCATGCTCAACAATTTCTAAGGGCTTTGAATTGATTTTGAAAAATCACAAAAAAGGGATGACCTGGGTATTCCTTAGAATACTTAGAAAATCGTAATGATCAAATGGAAGCCTAACATCAGGAGAAAATATAATCCTCAACAGGAATGTGACATTCACAATGCCATCTTTTAATCATCATAATAGACTTGTTTCATCTATTCCATTGTTGGAATGAAATATCAAATATGCAAACTAAAAGTAGAACTTTCCGAACTGACATTATTTAGAAAAGGGACAGTTAAAATGTTGAGGAAAAGAATTTTATAAAATATAAATACTTGCAGTCTTGTAGATTGAGTTTTGTGGATTTATAAAATAAGTAATGCCCGGTGTTTGTTCAAGAATACATTGGTAAAAGAATGAGAATTTAGAAGCCCGAGAAAAAATGTAGTGTTTATTGTAGGCGCTAGCCTCACTATGTCCTCTTCCTCCCCACTTAAAGGAAAATAATAATAATAATAACCATATTGTTCAGACATGGTGACAAGGTAACTTTTGTTAGAGAACCTTGATACAATGTTATAACACCATTGTCTAGTTGTTTAATACTAGAGACGCCCATGTTGGGATGACTAGTTTTACATATGCTCCGTGTGAAATGAAATTGGAGTGAGGAAAGTTATTGAATCTATCAGGCCTTGCAATATTGCATATCATCAAATTTTGAATTTACTTTTAAGATACCCTGTTTGAATTTTATCTTTATGAACTCTTTGGAAATGACTATTTAATGTGTCTTTTATATTCCAAGTTTGCAGGTCCTTAATAATTGCCGCTCCATAGCAAAATTTGGGGTTCCATTTAGATCTATGGTTGCAACTGGTGGTTTCCGACAGAAAACACAGTTAGAAAATCTTCAACAGGAGTTGGATGTACTCATAGCAACACCTGGCCGCTTTATTTACTTGCTTCAAGAAGGATTTCTGCAATTAAGTAACCTCAAATGGTAATGTACGGTTAAATTTCTCTACTAGAATAGGATTGTTATCTTTAAGTTGACAGTGGAGGGAAACTTAATTTTTTGGCATTATCATTGTTAATGTTTTTTTTTAATAAATACCCATAAAAATACCTACTTTGTGTTTTCACTCTTAAAAGTGTCAAAAAACTCTATAAAATTTTGCATATATATCCCTTGTACCTTGCTGTGCTTTCATCATTGTAAGCTTAATTTTGGTTGTGTTGGCAGTAACTTGGCAGTTACTACCTTTAACCTTACTATATTAAATTTTGTAAATTTTGATGGTCATTTTTGATGTTCCATGCCAATGTCATACATGTATTTTTCATTTTTTGATAGAAAAGATAAGCAATTAAACACCTTTTGAAAAGTATATGAATGCGTATTTAATCATGTTGATAGCTTCATCCTTTAAGGACTGATGTTCTAACATCTCCATGCCTAAGCATATAAGGCTACAACTCCACAACTTTTGGAGATGACTGGTGGTTTGAAGAACCTCATGAGGCTTATGCCAACAGCAAAATTTACTTGTAATTTCCTGACTTGAATATCTAAGACGTATTTAACTGGCTTGAGAGTTGTTAGGCTGGTTATCCTTGACTCTGTTATTGATTTCCTTGTTTTTTTTTTAGTAAAGTCCACCAATCATAAGTGCATTGTTTTACTTTTATCAAAGATCAGTGTCTCGGGGATCTTGATTATCATCAAGAGAGGTCAGTATTTGCTATATAGGCTCAGAAAGAATGGCGTGCTGTTTGGAATATTATGTAATTTCCGGGAAAGGCTTATTTTGCTCCTCTTTGCCAGCCGTATAGAGAATGAGAAGATACTAACATTTAGTTCTATGTCTATTTTCTGTTTAATGACTTTTTTTCTTGCCATAATTTCTCCAGGAAGCTCGAGTTATTGTTTGAATAGGTTGTCATGCAGCAAAAGTTACTAGTTTCGTTTGGTCTAATGCTTTCATTGCTGGGATTTTTGCAGTGTTGTGTTAGATGAAGTGGACATCCTATTTGGTGATGAAGAATTTGAACAAGTTCTTCAAAGCTTAATTAGTTCTGCACCCATGTCATCACAATATCTTTTTGTCACTGCAACTCTTCCTGTAGATATCTACAACAAGCTGGTAGAAGTATTTCCTGACTGTGAAGTAATCATGGGTCCTGGCATGCATCGTACAAACTCTGGGCTTGAAGAGGTTAGTTTCCAGTCAACTGCTTTCTCCCCCTTTTTTCCTTATAATGGCATGCCAGATTCTAAAAGATGGATGCTAATATTTGTTTTTCAAGGCCTGCAACGGTAAAATTTCTTGTCTGGATCCTTGATATTCAAGTAACTGATTGTTAGAATAATTCCGCACAGCAACATTGAATTGGCTAGGGGTTTTACACTCTAGGCTCTCAACTTTCAAATAATGTTCAATTAGTAATACTGGGTGAAAAGATATGGTTAATGGACATTTTTGCCCATTTTCTCACCAGATGTAATCTTTACATGTTTAACACGACAAGCAGAGATAGTTCTTTTATTCTTTATGACCATAAAACAGTCTTCCCATTTATCTTTTCCATGTTATGTTGAGCAATCATCTCTCTATTTCTCCGATCTATATAATAACAAGTAACTATAAAGATAACTTCCTCATAGGCACAAAATAACAATTTTCTTTTTTACTTAGGGCCTCTTTGGCAACTCAGAAATACTAGAGTATAATCCAATACCCTGGAATATTTAGTGTTCATTGAAAAATTATCCTAAGTGGTATTTGAGTGACAGATTTAATGTAAAATTATAGAGTATCAGCCCAAGATTTTGGAATTTCAAAGTATTTATCACATCCAAAAATAGCTGTCGAATTCTATCTAGCATTTATCAAGCTCCTGATCTTCCCCATTGCATGCTTTTATTGTCCATCCTCCATCCTCGTGTTCTCAATCGCCCTCTTTTGGCCACCCCCTTTGGCAACTTTTGACCCTTCTATTAACCTTGACCCCCTTGGGCAAACTCAGATCCCCTCTATCTCCTTGCAGGTGACCTAAACCCTCTTGGATGACGTCAATCAACTCCAATCCCCACCAGGCCCAACCTATCTTCCCCTTCGACAATCCTAAGACCCACCATCATTGTCACATTAGCACTATCACCATTGCCACAACTATCACAATCATCACCTCCATCCAGCCCAAACCCCCTAACATCATCATCATTACCATCACTGTTAATTTATCTAAGTAGCCAAATATATTGTTCATATTCTCCAAGTGGTATTGTTGCCATGATGGTGAGTGCGTTCTTTGTATGTAAGTATTTACCTTGAGCTTTAGCTTATGAAGGATTACACATTCTCATCAATCATAAGCTTTCTTCTTTAAAGTTATCATCTCACCATCGGATCCTCCACTATCATTATCATCAAAAAAATTACCACACCAACACACCACCACCATCATCACCATCTCCACCACTATAATCACTGCCACCTTGAGCACGGCCACCACCCTCACCGCTGCCATGGCCATCACCTTTTTTGCCCTCACCTCTTTTGCTTTACGCTAAACCAAATTGACTTTGTGATGCATGGTAAAGATTGAAAGGCAAGTTGATCAACAAAAATTGAACTTAGAGATCAAGCAAGCAAATTAAAGCAATATGGATTGAAGAACCCTTTGTTGATATAAAAAGTTTTGTCAAAATAATTTTTCATTAATATATCAAAAGCTATTTTTGCAATGAATTAAAGAAATATATAAAGTCGACAACCATAATCCTAATCTGGGTATTAAACCTAATAGAAAATCATACTAGGAATAAAATTAAACCTGATACAAAATCATATTAGGAATAGGCTCAATAATAAATATGAATATTTAATTGTTGAAGTCTCTGGCCGTGAATCAGCTGGCTCTTGCAAAGTTTGACATGGTCTTACTGGTTATAGCATGTGTTTGTTGTATCTTATGCTTCAATACTTTGGGTCAACAAAAACCAAGGACTAGCCAGAAAATTCTGGCAGCATGTGCCTTCCATTCATTCAGCATGGCCTAGCCTGAGGGTCAGCAACCATATGGTTAGAGAGTCTATGATTAGAGTTCCGTATGCACTGGCCATGGAAGAAGAGGTGCCAATCCAGGAAAGGGAAGCAGAATATGGGTTTGCAGGCATGGGTCTCATGATTAAAAAAAAAAAATTGTATAATAAAAAAAAAGTGAGAAGCCAAACAGCTAACAAAAGTATATATTGTGGTAATAATTTCATGAAGCGTTCTGTTGATGGGTCACTCAGGTACTACAGCATGTTATATCTCTTGTCCTGATAATATTTCTTGATTCCATTGTATGGTTGACATTGGTACTGATGTTTCATGCGTTATAGATATATAGTTGTTAGCAAGGAATTATTTTTTAACTCATTGTTTACATGGGAGGGGATTATATCTTATCATCTCTATACATTAATATACACGTATATGCTTGTGTGAGAGAGAGAATGTTCTTACATAAATAATGATATCAATTAATTCTAGATGGGGAAAGAAAAAAATTGATAAAACACATCTATATCCATTTCTAAAATTTTGTTCACCACAATATTGTCAGATTGAAAAGAATTAGCTTATACAATGAAATGCTCTTCCAGTCATCTGATACAGGTTTTTCTGAGAATCATTTTCAGATTTTAATGTTATATCCTTCCCACTTTAGAGCTTCAGTGATGACTTTAAAGGCATTCCTTCAGATGTGAGGCCAGCCAAGCCTTAAATAAGCATTTTCAGATATTAAAAAGGTGTGACATTTTTAAAGGAGAAATCCAAACTCAACACAACTCAACTCATCTAAGCCTTTTCCCAACCACATGGGGTCGGCTACATGAATCTTCTTCCTCCACTCTGCTCTATTCAGGAATATTGCAAAATATTTGTGACGCACTAAACTAAAGAGTAATGTCCATTATCATGTGCCTATGCTATCATCATCAAGATCACCATAGGACATCACTGTCACTAGAAGTGTTATGATGGACAACTACATTGCTTTCCTATTTCACTCCATGTTTACCATATCTGAAAGCTTGGGTGCTTCATTTCATATAAATATCTTCTTTTTTTGATAACAGAAATAATATGGTTTGGACAAGCATGTAGGATGTACGTGTTGGTTGCTAGACATGTGCAGGCCCATATATTAACAGAAACTGTGATGCAGTAACTAGGCTTCACCAGCTTGTGATTATTCTAAAACAAATTGCCATGTTGCCTTTTCACTTATTTTCTCAGTTATGGACAGAAAAATCCATTCTTGATTAACCCTGTAGTTAGTTGCATGATAAGCAGGGTTTTCAAAAGGCGAGGTACTGTTAATAGTAGGTTGCTGAGATTGATATGAACCAAGATCTGGAGTTACAAGTATACCATTATAGGGTGCTCCGTCCATACCAATGGAGTGAAAAGCTGCCATGATTCATCTCCACCTGCCAACGATGGGAACTTTACTTAATCCAAGTCAGGATGGAAAGTGGAGAAATTTGGAAAGCAAAATGTCACCTAATATACAAGGATTGAAATGCATAACTTCAACTCATATGGTGACTGGCAACCGTTTTTAGAGATTATTTTTAGATAATTGGAAATTCTATTTAAGATGGCAAAAGGGTGATTGGAAAATCTTGGCTGATGTATCTTGTATTGGATGACATCTCAGAGGTTCGTAATGGTTGATATGAGATTTGGTGTATATCATATCAGTGAATCCCTGATACTAATTGAAACCTAGCTGATGCCCAAGATGAAGCAATCGAAATAAGAACAAAGTGAAGCTCAGAATCAGGAGAAGCAGATTATTTGATATAACATATCTGCTTTTACCTCTCTAGTGATGTAGCAGTCATTTGTACCATGTTGGATGCTAAATTTACTTGTTCAGACTTGCCCCTACTTGTTTGAGAGTACAGGGGACTGATTTTGTTTCTTAGCTGATTGTTGTCTGGTCTTTCCTAAATCCTTATTTATCACCAAATCTGTTGGCCGAATTCCATTTTCACTGTGCCTTTGTAAAATTACCATGATTTCTTTGTCAAGGAATACTGCCTATGCTAACTTGTCAACCAATGGATTGACATCACTTAGGTTTGGGAACATTTTATGTGATTATGACTGAGTTAATTCACATGCAGGTTCTTGTAGACTGCAGTGGAAAAGATGGGGAGGAAAAGAATCCAGATACAGCTTTTCAAAACAAGAAATCTGCTCTTCTGCAGCTTGTGGAAGAATCTTCAATTCCTAAAACTATTGTTTTCTGCAATAAGGTCTCTCTCTCTCTTTCTCCCCCTCGCGCACGCGCATACTTCCCCCCTACGTGTGCATTCTCTTTTCCTTTATTTATGCTTGAAAGCATAAATGAATTGGAATTGAATCAAGCTTATATATGGGTCAATTCCAAACATTCTTTGTGTTCAAGCTTTACACGTTACAGAATAACTGGTGTCATTAAAGAGCAAATGGATAAAGGTAGAAAATTATCATTTTTATCTTTTATTTGAAATGTTTACCTTCTGTGATTCTCCATCACAAAATCCAACCCTGATTTCTTATTCCCTCTCTTGTTTGTTTTCATGTTAAACATGCAAGTTAAACATTGTTGAACCCTTTAGTCAACTTTGGAATTGATATCCCTATTTTTTCTTATCACAAAAATGCATCAACACTCCACAAGGGTTTCCTTGTTTCATTTTGCAGATTGAGACCTGCCGGAAAGTTGAGAATGTGTTGAGACGCTTCGACAGGAAAGGTTTACGCATTAAAGTTTTGCCATTCCATGCTGCCTTGGCTCAGGAAATACGGCTATCCAACATGGAGGAGTTTCTGAATTCACGGTCAAAAGATTCTATGTTCTTGATTTGCACTGACAGGTAAGAGAAACAATGCAGAGGTTATTTCTCTTAATATCCCTTTTACAGCAATCTAATTTACAAATAATATACATGGTCTGACATATAAATATCACTACCGTATTGTCTTTCCATTGTCATTGGTAAGTGTAAGCATTGGTGTTGTGAAATTGTGCGGTCTTCTTTTCTTTCCATCACTAATGGTGTTTGTAATATTTTAGCTCCCAATTCATCCACCCTCTAAATTGCATGAAATGCAACCGTGTTTCACTTGCGCTTCTGCTGACTTATGCTAATAGTATGCAAAATTGATCTGTTCATTGAATAACATTCTGATTAGGGGTGTCTATATCAGACTTGATCTGTATTCGACCTGCAATAAATGGGTTTAGGTCAAATAGATTCGGATTGTAAAAAGGTTGACTGTCTTGACTCGAATATTAAGTGAGTTGAATTCAGATTTCATATCCTTAATCCATTTAACCTGTTTAAATAACTAGTCAGATTGGGTCTGACCCGTTTATCCAACCCATCATATATTATAACTTGTAAAGGAAAAAGCACTTCGATTTTATATTAGACTTAATAGATTAAACAGATTGACATTTGATATTTTTATTATTAGTTAACAAGACTTAACAGGTTAAACAGGTCAGTGTCAATCTGATCCGATATGACCCCTTTGATAAATAGGTTAAGCAGGTCGGATTGGATTACCTATTTATTAAATACGTCAGGTTTCGGTTGGAAATTTTGACCCATTTAATAAACAGTTCAGATTCAGATTAGTGATTTTTAAGGTCAACTCACATTAGACCCGATCTATTTACTATCCGTCCTGGGTTGATTGCCATCTCTAATTCTGATTGCCTTGAGAATGTCAAAAAGGAGGGTTAGTAGTTAATAAATAGCATTTGATAAAATCAAGGTTTTAAATCCTATTGGATGTGGCCGTCTTATTTTTTCCATGAAATAGGATGTGCTTGCTGTCTTGTCCCATCCCAACACTTGGGATAATAGCCTGTTCAGCATCCCACAGGGTGCCCACCTAAAACCATGGGTAAAATAGCTATACAATCTTTTGCCGTGAAAGTGCTATGTCAAAATTCTCAAATTTTTGTTCTTTGTCTGTTTATAGATGCATTTTGTTTTTGCACGAGCTACTTTTGGCCTGGCTTAGGAGTTGCCCTTAAAGATTTATATGCTATATTACTCAGTCCTTGATACATCTATAAGAAAAAATTGCTGTCCTATCAATCACAGTCTGTGCCTTATTCTTGTAATTGCTTAGGTTAAGAGTAATTTTTTTTTTTTTTTACTTATTTGTGTTTACCGAATATTCTATTATAAGGTTAATCACTTGTTTAAGCCTTCTTTGTTCAGTTACTTTTATGAAAAGCATAACGCTTGAAGCATGTCATTAGATGTTCTCCGCATGATATATATATATATATATATATATATATATATATATATATATATATATATATATTTATTTATTATGGGTTTCTAGAACTGCCTGGATACTGTTATGTATATTTTCTTTTTCGGTGAGAATTCATTCTTTTCTGGACATCACAAATCGGAAAATGGATGGGAGAATATGTTGACATGGTTAAGTACACAATAAAACTGACAGGGGAATAAGCACTGTTTATGCTTGCTGTAAAATTGGTCCTGCTGCCACTTGAGGGCACTCTTTCGTCCGAGGACCCTGCCGAAAATCGTTTATGTTTCTTGTTGTTACGCTTGTTTCATGCGCTGAACCTTTTCATCACACTTTCTTTTTTGATTACGGATGAGGGCTCATCATGGTCATATCACTAACTGGAACGGATGATCCTGTTGCAGAGCATCGCGAGGCATTGACTTTGCAAATGTGGACCGTGTGGTGCTCTTTGACTTCCCTCGAGACCCAAGTGAGTATGTCCGGCGTGTTGGGAGGACAGCTCGTGGTGCTGGGGGCAAAGGAAAGGCATTTGTTTTTGTGGTTGGCAAGCAGGTTTCTCTAGCCAGAAGGATAATGGAAAGAAACAGAAAGGGCCATCCACTGCATGACGTGCCTTGTGCATACGAGATGGAGAAATTGGTGGTGCTCTAGGCGTTGCTATCGCTTGTATATTTTTTTTCAGTGTGTGTGCTGAGAGTAGTTGTTGTCGCGCTTTGAATCACTAAAAAACAATGGAGAGACTCCCAAAATGTGGAAATGGAAATGATACCAGAGAAAGCAGAGTTCCTCGAAGAAGTGCTACGTTTGGTTTTGCAAGTCTATCTGAGCATTATATTATGTGATGTGGTAACAATTCCAGATCGAGTCTAAGACCAAGAGCTCAAGTGTTCTTTTTCGGTGCTACATCTTGTTCTTTCAACTAGAAGTATTCTAGTTAAAAAAAAAAAAAAAACTGCAATGCCAGTAATTTCGAAGTCTCAACCATGTTAGCAGGAGACCACCGTTCCAGTTCAAGGGGGTCTGATTGATTGAGAGGGAGTAGGATTTATTAGAATCCTTTTTTGGGGTTGGCAGGCACCTCTACCTAGGTACCTGCGGGGGGGTAAAAAGGCCACTTGTTAGAGCTTAAACAAATCCCCTAGTAATTATTATAGGTGAGAGATATAAAATCATCATCATCATCATCTTTCTTGTCTTTGCTGATAGATAACCGCACCTCACCTGAGGAGTCGTCGCGGACGTTCTGAAGAAGATGATAGTGGGCGTTCTGGAGAAGAGCTTGGGCTGCCTCGTTGGATGCATCCTGCAAGCGCAGCTCGTTGATCTCCTCCTGCCACTTGTCCATCTGCTCCTTGTGTATTCTGTGCAGCAGCAGAGCAGAGCAGGGCCAAGGAAGGAAAGACAATGTATGTTGGATTAGCAGCGATAACGCATTTCCAAAAGAGGAGGATGGAGAGAGAGAGAGAGAGATGACGGCGTTGCACTCACGTGATCAAACGCTCTTCGAATTCATTGCTCAGATCCTTGAATAATGTCCTCACCGCTTCTAGCAACTCGGAAACCTTTTTTTTTTTTTTTTTTAAATATAAAAATCATGCATCTTTAGACATACATCATCCGAAAAAATTGTTCCGAAACAACAACACATCTACTTCATCATAATTCATAATTGTTGCTGCATTCTATCTAGCCGTTCAAACTTAGCATGATCAACAATTTTCTTTTTAAAGAAGAAGAAGCAGCAGCATAACCTCTTTTTGTTTTTTTTGTGTTTTTGTCATGGTCATGGAGTAGTTGCTTTGTTTTTATTTTTATGTGGCAACATTGATATATGTACGGTACCTAAAACAAATTCAAATTACTATAACTTCTATAAACATAATACATGCATTAGGCTTGGTCTGGTCATGGTCAGGAGATGGATGGGCCATTTGAATGGAACCACCCATCATACCCAAATGGATGGACACCGATAGGCGGGAAACGACCCTAATAATGGTCGATACGATCGGTGGAGCCGTCCGATCTAAGTCGGTAGTGGTTACTCTACCTGCTGGGTGAAATGGTCGATCTTTTCGAGGATGCGTTGTATGTTGAGCTCCATCTCCTCCGATGCTGCCGCCACCGCCATGTTCGTGTTCGTCGTCTCCTCCACGGCCACCTGTCCGCCGCCTCCGCCCTCCTGGCTTCCCTCCTCCTGACATCACCAAGCAAGCGATATAGATTAAGCGATTTCCTCCATCCATCAGGTCGAGAGAGAGAGAGAGAGAGAGAGAGAGAGAGCATGCATAGCTCACTACCGTCACTTTGATGCGCTTGGGCAAGACATCCATTGCCTGCCTGCCTTCGGGCTGCTGTCAAAGGGGGGAAACAGAAGAAGGTAGAGATCAACACTGCAGAACGATACTTGGGGAAGTAGATGATTGTTGGATCTGAGACCAGATCCTTTCGCCGGAGTTCGATCGAGAGCAGCGACCGATCATCGCTTCTTCTCGCCCAAGATCCGCAGAGCGGACAATGGAAAGGAAGGAAGGAATTATTTGGAGCGGAAAACGATGGGAACTTACTTGGAGATCGATCACGGGGATCTATCTATAATCCAAGAGCAGAGGCAAATGAGGGTTCGGATGAGATTGTTGAGGCTTCGATCGATTGCCTTTCAGATCAAATCTCCCGGAAATCAACTCATCTACGATCAATTGATCGTTGGATCGATCGAGAACGGAAGGAACTGAAAGTAGTTAATGCTGGCTTGGAATAAGATCAGAAATTCGTACAAGGATCTAATTCCGAGAGATCTCAGGCCAAATTTGCACCGATCGCCAGGCGACGACCACGGTCTCTCTCACTCGCTCTCTCTCTCTCTCTCTCTCTCTGTGCGCGGGCGAGGGAGGGCTTCTTTAAATTTTGAACCAGATAGGGTGAGAAGTATATATATATATATATATATGATTCCGACATCGCGGCGGGAGGAGCAGCGAGGAAAAATTGGAGGTCAGCATACCGGGGTGCTGGCACCCCGAATTTACCGCAGCTGCTGAATTATCCGTTGATTGGAGGCGGCGGTCGCATTCAGCTGCCACATGAATACATCTCTGAAAGGAGTCGATTGGATAAGGTGCGACGGATTCGACTCCAGAGGGAGGCGAAGAGGCGGGGGTGGAGAGAGAGAGGGCGCGCACTCAAAGTTAGGCGGCGGACAGAGGCCAGGCCTCCATGATGTTCCTTTGTGCTTCGCCATTTGCTGCTTCGCCCTCGGCGGCTCTTATGGAGAGCGGCAGCGCCTTCCTCTGCGGTCAAAGCCTCCCCATCCCTGCGAGGACCCGAGCACTTCATTGTCGCCCTGTCATCGAGGCGAAGGCCGTGACCCGGAGTGGGAACCGCGCCGCCCGCCACCAGCGCATCCGAAAGAAGGTAATGTTCATTTCTACTTGGAACGCTCTTCTTCTTTTGAATCAATTGATTAATGAACTGAAAGAGCCGTCATTTCCCGGAACTCGTTTTATTTCACACACAAAAAAGAAGAAGAAGAAGAAGAGCGATTTCCGTCTTGTATTTCTTATAACAAACCCTGCTCGTCTCATCTTCTATGCGCTTCCAACTAGAATTAGAGCTCATTGATCCCCAGCGATGCTTGGCAAAATGACTTAAAAGCTTCATGCTCAATTGGCAAACCGAAATTTACGTGACTAGATGTTTGGCAAAATGACTCAGAAGAGACCGCTTCGCTTCGGCGATGACATGCTTGGTCGGGTCGAAAAGCGTCTGTAAGGCAAAGGAGGAGGATGGGTTGCGGATTCGGAACTTGGAGGATATGAACAACGCGCTCCTCTCCGAATGGTGTTGGAGGTTTTCTCAAGGGGATAAAACGTACGGTATGGATGAAGATTGCCTCAGAATACTATTACATGAGGTGGAGATTCAGATCGAAAGGAAGTAAAGACTCCATTCTACGGTTACCGGTTTGGAGGGATGTGCGACTCGTTTTGGAATTCACTTGCCTTCTCCTTGGATCATCAAGTTGTATAGGCATTATCGTGTCCTTAGGAGGAGGATTATTCTCAACTCGCTGAACTGATCGAATCACTCGCTCCATCCGAAGGAAAGGATCTGCCAAGATGGAACAGAGATCCTAAGGACTGAAGCCATTTTTTTTCTCCATTTCTACCTTCCTTTCCATTTTCTTTTAATTGTGCATTTGGGGTGTGTGTGTGTGTATAATCTATCAGATTTGTGCTTTCTGCATTCGTTGCTTTATATCATATCGGTAATTCACTTTTACTTTTGTGAATTTATTCACTCAAAAATGTTTCTTATGATGCATAGCATGCTTAATAACATAGGATAAATTCATGCGCTGTTTCCAAATGCCCTCTTCAGCCCTTAGTTTATCATGCTTCTTTCCCCTTTCTGGTGTTGATGATGATGCCGTGTTTTTCCCCAAATTATGGTGTTTTTATTTTTTATTTTTATTTTTAATTTTTCAGGTTGAGGGAAGCCCAGAAAGGCCAAGAATGAGTGTTTTCCGTTCCAACAAGCATTTATATGTGCAAGTGATTGATGATACCAAGATGCATACGTTGGCTTCGGCTTCAACAGTGCAGAAACCTGTCTCAGATGAATTTGATTACAATTCTGGACCAACAATTGTAAGTTCTGATGAGTAATCCTGAAAAGCATTTATATCCTTTGTAGTCTTTTCGTTTTAAGCTATTGAAATTCATGTTCTGCTGCACTTTTATTTCTTATAACTGGTCACATCTTTGAATAATGAACCTTCTAATGCTCAAGGAAGCCAAAGTTTGACGAATAAAGCCTAGAGCTCTTTGAACGAGCAATTTGTGCTAGAAAGTTAAGGCATAAAACTTATTACCCATAAGGTTCAAGGTTGCTTTTCTAGATGACAGGTAGAGTCTTCTTGAGTTTGGTCACTTGTTAGTGAACGGCTCTGATGAGCCTAATAATCCCGGATGGAGAATCAGCCATGGTGGAGCTCATCTCAAATCTGTTGGTAGACTGGGATTGGTTTGTGCCTTGTATGGAAGAGATTTCAAATAAGTTGGTGATTCTAGTGAAAGTCCCCCATAATTGGGGCTTCTTTCTTTAATAGATACGCATGTTAATTTGGTCAATCACATGGTGCCTTCTTGAGCTCCGTCACATGTCACGGTTATATGAGGTGGCCGAATCAGGCCACATCAATAACCATCAATTCAGTATATAGCTTAAATAACCCATTTTGTAAGGGAGGAGTGAGTAAGCTGGCGTTAAACCAGCATTGAATGCCCTACTACTCCCACAAAATTCAACTTTGGGCTCCTCTGGACACCACTTTTTCAAGAGTGGGAAGCCAAGTTCCTCTACTTTAGGCTGGGTTACGCATGGAAACAAATGAGTAGAAGTAATCACTTCTGACCAAATTAATATCCTGGCTTACATGGCCGGAAATGTTACCTAGGATAAACCACTAATCAGGTATTTGAGGGGATCCAAATTGGTTCCATAAAGCATCTTTGGACCAAAGGGAGGCTGGCCTGGAAACCTGAAGGTTGATTGGCAAGTAGGATAACTTACTTCCTTGGTTATGATTGTGGGAAGCTGATTTTTTGATTTTGGGAAGATTCATTTGAAACCACATATTCCATGGACCAATCTAAAAAATAATCCAATGACGTTAGTAACCCTGAACTGTGAAAAAAGTTATATTCTTTTTGATGTGGAAATCATATATATGATTGTGTAATGGAAGTGCAGAATGAATGATTTCCATTATTGCTTGGGACGGTTTTCTAGCAAAAGTTCATTTTCTTGCTTTTCTTGATGACCAGGAGGTGGCAAAGAAGCTGGGTGAAGCCATTGCCAAGTCTTGCTTAGAAAAAGGGATCACAAAGG
This sequence comes from Calamus simplicifolius, assembly GCA_900491605.1. Classification (NCBI taxonomy): domain Eukaryota; kingdom Viridiplantae; phylum Streptophyta; class Magnoliopsida; order Arecales; family Arecaceae; genus Calamus; species Calamus simplicifolius. The sequence goes on from UESW01004182.1 coordinate 544,840, forward strand.
TCGCTTTTGACCGTGGTGGTTACCAGTATCATGGGCGCATAGAAGCACTTGCTAACGCTGCACGAGAGCACGGTCTTCAGTTCTAAGTTCTGGAAATTCTTCAGAAGATTACCAGATACGTCTTCTTTGTTGTTCATAAAATCAGAGGAGACGGATTAATGGTGGTTGTTAAAAAAAAAAAAAAGTGTACGCTTTGAAAGCAGATATCGTGTAATGCAGCCCACTCATGATGTTTTCCCGCTCGTTGAAATGTACAGAAGTTAAATTGTTTGCAAACCTCTATTCTGTGAGGATTGAATCCAAAAATATTTTGGTTCATCCTTGCTGAAGTGCATTTTAAGCTGCTGATAGTTGCAAAATGTTTCTACCAATGAAAACTACTTATGTCAAACCCAAATGAAAGGGAAATGACTTGTTGGTTGTGCAATCTCTCCACCAGACATTTATATGCTTCCATCAATCGCTTGGCCTCCCCCCTTCCATTGGTTCTGCACTAGATTGGTCCTCATAAATGCCCAAAGTTGATCAATGGCAAGGGTCTGCTGGCGCGATTCTATCCAGCTTTTTCTGTAAATTTTAGGCTCAGCTAACAGGTGCAAATCGACCAGTCCGTGGGTTGACGGTCTGTATTTTAAATGGCCATCTTGTTGGAATATCCACGTGCGAATAATACTCAGAATATGAGTAATTGAAATCAATCACTGTTTTTTTCTGGCTATCAATTCTCAGGATCCAGCATTCTGACCGATTTGTTTTTCATAGTTCAGTTGTTAGTGAATTATAGCTAGGCTTCATTGTGTTCCTCAATAAGCAAGGGAGGATCAGATATTGTCATCTTTCTGCTGATTAGATTTTCAACATAGACAATGCCTTTGTTTCATCTCTGATGAGTTAGATATATAAATGTTTGTAGTTTATCGTGGGCTGCTCAATCTGTAGCACTCCTAAAAGCAGATAATAAGAGTTTTTGGCCAATTTTGGTCATCCTAAAAAGCAAATGTGTAGTTTTAAATATTCCAAGTCTATTTATCGTAGTCATCCGTTTCTTCTGCTTATTGAGGCTTGAATTGATTTTTGAACGCCAACAAATAAATTATTTTTGCTCATATGATAAAGCATCTTTCAATCAAGTTATCCGTTTCATGCCAGAGAAAAAGGGAGCATAAAGGGATCTAGAGTTTTTCTATTTTCTCAAAGGCTTCATACAATAGGATGTCTATCGAGCTTCCATTATCCACTAGCATTCTGTTTACCGAGTAGCTTGCTATAGTCTTTAATAACCAGACGATCGGACCCAAGCTTCTTTTAACTACTCACCTTAGAAAAGTGATATTAGGTTCTTCAATCTTTGACTTTTTGGTGAAGGGTTTTTTTTGGCTTGCATCTATCTATAAGGCATAAGCTTTTCTGTTGAAGAGCTTTCTCCACCTGCTTTCTTTTAGGCCAAGACTTTTTTCTGACATCTTGTTCGACAAATAGATCACTTTGGCTACAACGGTTGGGGTAACCTCTTCGAATGAGGTTTTGGTCTCATCCTTTAAATGTTGTCATTTCTCAGTATCAGGATCATGGTCTCGAGAACCGAAATTAGTTTGCTGGTTGACTCTGTCTTCATCTTACTGGGCTATCGATCATAACTTTCATGGCTATTCTATATTGGTATTTGACTTTCAAGAACATTAAAAAGAGTGTACCTCTTAAATATCAAGGAAAGTCTTTGGTCGATGATAAGTCTATTTATTATCCCAATTTAACTATTAAAATAAATATTAATTATACTTTAAATTTATTAAAAATTAATACTTTTTATGAATGTTTGCAGAAAAGAAGTGGAAAGAGCTTGATTTTTGAAGTCCAACGATGCAGACGATACTCAAATCAGGACTCGGTTTGACCAAAAAGAAAAAAAGAGATGATTTCGCATGATTTTCGGTGCAAACTAAGGCAGGTGATGTTGAACGAATGGCTAAAAAATTTTCTCACAATATTTGAACGATATTGAGCGCTCGATTGACTCTAACTTTGACTATGAGGAAACTCTAGACGAGCTCTATAAAAGAAGGAACTTAGGTAGTAGGAGAGAGAGTTACTACAAAGCTCTTTTTATTCTTTTTTTATTTAGATTATTATATTTAAGCCTAGAATAGGGAAATTATTGAGGGAATGCTGGTGGCAGCAATGCATGGCTAGATTCCTTCAACTTGGGATGATGAAGAAGCCTGTAATTAGGTTTTATCTTTCTTAATTTCTATGCAATAAAAATTATGCTCTTCTTTATTATATCTTTTAAGTTATTTTTTTATCGAAGTTTTGATCTGGCATACACGGCATGTATACTTTATCAGCATACCGTGATCTCAGAATACGGTATGTGCTTAAGAGAGATAGATCGTAGTATGATAGATTAGACCCTTAACCTTGTAATTATTAGATAGTTTATACTCTAACCGGACGTGCCATGATCCCTTGATACGGTCTATGCTTGACAAGAGATAAATTATTCTAATTTTAAATTTATAAAATTATTACTATTATAATATTTAAAAAAAAAAAAACCTGTTTGCATAGTGGATTCAAATTCCTGGGTTGCTTCTCCTGTTGTTTTAATTTCGTTAATTAATTAGTTATTATCTTTTAATAACGGCTATTCTTATTATAATCCTCTACGTACATATAAATTTTTTTTTGAAATAATTACCCTTGATCTTGAGGATACGATCCCGATTCACCACTAGCTATAGTAGTGAGTAGATTTTATTTTTGATCGCCAACGATAGCGATCAAATTTTGATGCCATTGTCGAGGATCCAGGAATGATTAGTTCATGAAAAAAAGAATTTAAAAATTATTATTATAAATTTTTTCTTAATTTTATTCTTATTTTTTATTTTTTTATTGTTTCATTATTATTCGTGCTTTTATATAAGAAAAGAGTAAAAAAAATTCCTTTTTTGTTGAATAGTTATTGCTCTCTTTAACTTATTGCTTTTTTAGTTACCTTAATTATTAGATTTTTTTATTTTCTTTTTAACATAAAAAAAAATTTTCTTTCCTTTTTGTCACAAATCCACTTTTAACCTAATTAACTTTTTTCTTTTAATTAACTTACCTTAAAGAACCTAAAAGAAAACCCTAAGACACTTTTCATAAAACATAATTAATTTAAGAAAATAAATAATAATAATAAAATAAATAAATAAAATATAATAAAAATAAAATATAATAAAAAATATTTTATTTCTATGCTTAGATTGATTTAGGTAAATTTATTTTCTGTAAAACTCAAATTTTTTTATTGACATCTCATAATTTATTAAAAAATTAGAAACTTAATCATAAAAATCTTTTTAAAAAGGTAATTAGATTAATTTTATTTGATAATTTTAAGAGCTGGACATCTGCTTGTTGCACAGCATTTTATATTTAACTTTAAGGGCACAAACCCTTAATAAGGTTTTGTTGAGGGTAAAATCACCAATGCGTTGATAACCGTGCGAAGGGGCTAAGGTCAGCCCCATCCCCTGCCCGCTACACTACGCCCATAAAGAACAGGCTAACTAGTATGGTTCAGCGGGTCGAGCAACCCATAGCTCGGTTTACCCGAGCGACCCATAGATCGGTTTACTCAAGCAATCCATAGCTTGGCTCCCCCGAGCAATCCATAGCTCGGCTCCCCCGAGCGACCCATAGCTCAGCTTCCCCGAGCAACCCATAGCTCGGCTCCCCTGAGCAACCCATAGCTCGGTTTACTCGAGCAAATCCATAGCTCGGCTCCCCCGAGCAACCCATAGCTCTGTTTACTCGAGCAATCCATAGCTCGGCTCCCCCGAGCAACCCATAGCTCGGCTTCCCCGAGCAATCCACCGAGCAACCCATAGCTCGGCTCCCCCGAGCAACCCATAGCTCGGTTTACTCGAGCAATCCATAGCTCAGCTCCCCCGAGCAACCCATAGCTCGGCTTCCCCGAGCAATCCATAGCTCGACTCCCCTGAGCAACCCTCGAGCGATCCATGGCTCGACATGCACCTCTATGGAACCTGATGCGGGAGAGCCCAGGTCTAGTGTAACAGAATTCCAAACAAAGAATCATATCGAGAAGTGGCCTAGGACCTACGCAGTCATTGGATCTCAGGCCATCAGAAAGCTCTCACAGCCGTTGATCCTTCAACGGACAAGATACGGATCCCACCGGCCTCACAACAACCTGATTCGAATCATCTCCGTATCCCAACAACCTTCGAACCTTCCAGAAGGCGCTCAAGATTTAGGTGATTGCCTATAAATATGACACTCCTAGATTCTCTCAGGTACGCGCACACGAACCCCCGCATACAGCTCCTGGCTTACTCTCACTCTCACTCTCTCTCTCTTTCACTGCTCGTCCTTCTCCTTCTCCGCCATCGGCGCTTCCCACGAGCTCCCGATTGGCCGCCTCTGAAGGGACTCCCCTGAGAGATCCTTCTCCTCATTTCTGTTGATTGTCGATCCCCACTGACTTGAGCGTTGGAGGGTCTTCTGCGAAGGGCCACCCCCAACGCCTCTCGCGTGAGGACTTCTGTGCAGGTCCGCCCAGGAGGAAGCCCGATCAGGAGACCGATCGCGCCCGAGTCGAAGGATAGATCTCGGCGGCAACAGGTTTTATCTTTCTTTTTATTTTTAATTTCAATGCAATAAAATTATGCTCTTCTTTATTATATCTTTTAAGTTATTTTTTTTATCGAGGTTTTGATCTGGCATACATGGCCTATACCCTCTATCGACATACCGTGATTTCACATGCTTAAGATAGATTAAACCATTAACCTTGCAATTATTAGATAGTTTATACTCTAAGCGAATGTGCCGTGATCTCCTAATACAGTCCGTGCCTAATAAGAGATAAATTATTCTAATTTTAAATTATAAAAATTATTACTATTGCAACATTAAAAAATAAAAATAAAATACGTTTGCATGGTGAATTCAGATTCCTAGATAGCTTCTTTTGCTATTTTAATTTTGTTAATTAATTAGTTGTTATCTTTTAATAACCGCTATTCTTAATATAATCCTCTATATATAATTTTTTTTCGTAAAATAATTGCCCTTGATCCCTGAGGATATGATCCTGATTCACCACTAGCTATAGTAGTGAGTAGGTTTTATTTTTGACTGCCAACAACAACGATCAGTTGGCATGATGCTTCTTGCCTTCTTCAAGACTTCTTTTGTAATTCTTTAGAATTTTGCTCATCCCTTTCTGATCATTGCTTTTAAATTTCCCTTTATCCTTCTCGATCAGTTGGCATGATGCTTCTTGCCTTCTTCAAGACTTCTTTTGTAATTCTTTAGAATTTTGCTCATCCCTTTCTGATCATTGCTTTTTAAATTTCCCTTTATCCTTCTTTGAAGTTGTAAAAATTTCTTTGGCATTAATGTATTTCTTAGCCCAACTAAGTAGCTTGTTAAAGTCCTTTGGCATGCATTTAGCTAAGGAGAAGCCGAACCACCGAAGGTATCAAAGTCCTAGACTTTCAATACCTCATAACTGAACCAATGGTAATCTCTTAACGGTTATTCCTTCTCCTGCTTAATAGTCATCAAAGTCATACAAGTCTTTCAATGTTTCTTACTACTGACGAAGCAACTAATAAATGGTTAACTTAGCTGCCTGAAAGAGCTTATAGAAATTGGCTTAAGGCTAGAGCAACATATCCGACCTACTTTCTTCGATATTGCTAAGAAAGCTAGGCAAATGATGATGTCAAACACACCATATAGTAGCATGTGAGCTTTGAAGCTCTATAGATGGCCAATAGGATTTGAAGTCCTATCATACAACTAAATTATGGTATCTTGAATTTAGGGGATAATGGCTCTAGCATTACCTCTTTATTGAACAGAGGTTTAATATATAGGCATCAAATGTTGTACAAGCATCACTCATATAAGGTTTAGCCCAATGAACCATTATGCTATGTTAGCCTTGCATGGCTATTGTTACAAGCTATGCCAGCATGTCTTATGACACCAAATGTTGCCCGTCACAACCCGCAAGCTTGTAGCCCATTTAGGTCATGCTGAGCCACTATGTTGTGCTAGCCTATGGCATGGCCAGGGCCTAGCCTAGCATGCTGGCTTTTGTGACCTTGATGGACTAGTTTTTTTTTTTAATAATTTTATTTAAATTAAATATTAAAAAATACTCTTAAAATAGATAATAATACTTCTCTAAAACAAGCTATTTATGAAAGTTATAATAAGCAAAAAAATGTAAAAGACATACAAATGGACCATAGGCAGCCTATTGCATTCGATGTTGAGTTGTATGCTAGACCGTGCTAGCTCGTGGGCCATGCCAGGCCAACATACCATGGGTCATCATGCAACCATGGCCCACAAGCTAGTACTGCTAGGCCCAACATGATTTGGAGGGTCATGTCATGCTTGACCTGACATAGTAATATAGTAGTTGCATTATGCTCAGTTGGGTGGTGCTACGAGCTATCCAACCCATTTAATATCTTTAGTTCAATGGTAAGGTCAAGGTCATCTCAAAGACTTACCCTCTGATTTCAGATGTGCTGCATAACCTACTTGATCTTCTAATTCATCTCTTCAAATTGTTGATCTATTTGTCATCTGCTTGTCAAGGACATCTTTAGGCTAGTATGCTTGTCGAAACTAGGCCTCAGGTCGGCTAAGATGTATGCCTTTAGCTCTTCATTTTTTAGGGTTTCACATATGATCACTAGGCTTATGTTGAGGTCGCCAACGCTGACTACTTGGTGAGGTCTTTGATCAACTTTAAGTTGATTTCTGGAACTAAACCCTAGAGGGATTAAGTTTTGGACCAAATTCATTAGCAACTCAATGCATTGAAGCAAGGCGTTGAACAACTCTTGAGTAATAGGCAGTGCCAAGGTTGGAGGTGCCACTAAGGTGGGATTGGTTAATCTCTTATAGAATCTTAGTAGCAAAGCTAGGCATGGCTCTTGCCCACATGGATGTTGCTTATTCTTTAGTCTTGATGCTTTGGTGGCATAATTGGGTGTTTCTGCTCACTTTCCACAAATGATATCAATTTATTAATGTCTAAATTTGATCTTAGCATGTTATGGATAAATCATCTTCACTCATATGGCAGAGCATCTTCCAACTATGCTATTCACCTTGCGAGAGATAAAAAGAAATATAAAAAAGTCTAAAATTTTTCTCCGAAAAAAAAACCACTCTAATGATTAAGTTAACTAAAATAGACAAAAAGAATGCCATAGCTTTCAAATGAGCTAGACAAGAAAGCATGCCATGGCTTTTGAATGAGCTATTTAGGATCTAAGCTAAAGATGAGAATCCATTTATTTGTGGAGTTTTAGGATACTTTTATAAATATTTAAAGGAATCATTGTTGAAGGTAGACTCATACATTAGATAGCTCGGATAAGCATAATCCTAGGATGATGCGGCAACCATAGAGAAGTCTTTCCTAATAGATAGATTGATTTCTTCTCAAATCAATATTATATATCCAATACATAAAGTTCTAATTAAAGTATAATAGGTTTGTAGCTCTCAAGGAGAAAACTTTTTGTAGTAATTTTTTTTTTTTTACTTGTGAGGACATGCACATGATAGCCAAAAATTGGCCAACCAAGCTGGCCATGTCACTACTTATAGCTAAAAACTTTTTTCTGCAAAAAATTTACATAAGAAAAGGTCCTCCTCAGGCAAAAAAAAAAAAAAAAAAAAAATGAAGTACTATTAATCATGAATTGAAGATCTATTCCAATTCTTAATAAATAGATCTCTTTAGGATGCCCATCATAAAGAGTCCAAATCACTTCAAAATCAAAATATAAATAGGTTGCTAAGGATATTAATAGTTGGATTTTCTTTTTATAAATGAATGGTAAATAGAATGGCCTATGCAAATAGTTATTGAGGATGATGATAGATGATTTTTTTTTTCATAAAGGAATAATAAATGACGTAAAACCGAATTGTAACCTACTACCATGGTATTTCATGGTTGGTCAATATATATTTAATGTTAATCAAGACTTTTATTTGGATTTACATCTCATGATGCATATAAAATTACTTAAATAATTTAAATAAATGCCCTTATCATACTCGTCTATTCATTCCATTCATAACTAAAACGTTTATGTTACAAAATATTTTATTCCTTATCAATACGGATGCTATGATAAATATTAATAATATGCTTTTTGATCCCCAAATTTTCTCTCAAAATTGATTTTGAATCTTAAATTTTTTGTTATCATAATTTAATTTCTTATATTTTAGAAATATTGTACCCCTGCAGTCTCGTCACATGCTGTGCGACTTAATTAATTAAGAGCCTTCTCCAATATTTTCTTCATCATGGTGAATTAATGTCGACATTGCCTTCGAATTAATATTCGGTCTTTTTTTTATTTTTGTTACAAGCGGACGATCACATCACTCTGAGGTGAGTCAAACCCGAAATATCAGAGTACATGATTTGCTGCAAAATGACAGTATAAGGGTTTCCAGTATACCATTCATACCGATCAGAATGATGGGCTACAGCCGAGGCAATTCAATCAGCTGCAGTATTGGCTTCCCTATAGACATGACGGATCACTGATGCACAGATAGATTGGAGAGCATCCCATATATCATTGATCAAGGGATTTTGTGGGGAACACAATCAGCATCCCGTCTGATCCCATGGATAACCGTAAGAGAATCTTCCTCAATAACCATCCGGCGAGGGCGCAAGGTACGAACCGCATAGGTGATGCCTGTCCAAGCAACTCGCAACTCAGCCATAGGAACCGAAATGTCAAAGAAACCGTGTCCACCGCCGCGAGCAGTTGTTCCTCTGGCCTCCTAATAATAAACCCAAATCCAACGATACAATCCAACACAAAACCGTCAAAGTTCACCTTGATATAACCCGGGGTGGAAGCTCCCAAGAGATAAATACCGTAGGACGGTGCGCTGCCGAAGCAGCAGGAGAGTCCCAGAGGCCGAGTCTGTCAGAGTGAATACCTGAATCAAAACGAAGATACTCCGTAGCAAGGAAGCCAGCAGTGCGGATGACAATCTGAGGCAAGGCCATTTTCTCAGCAAAGATGAACTGGTTCCGGATTAGCCAGATATGATAAGATAGATAAGCTGAAAAGACTCCATGAGAACGGATGCTACTCTGAACAGCCATACGAATGGCACGTAATAAGGACAGTCGGGTGGGTCCCTCCTCCAGCATCCATGTAATGTAAGGAAGCTGCTACCAAATCCAAGCTGCACGAGAACATGTAATAAGGGCGTGCTCAACCGTCTTATCCTGAAAATCACATATCGGATAGTGCGGTCTGACGAAGAGACCGCGGCCAGCCAGCATAGAGCAAGTGGAAACGCAGTCCCATATCAGCTTCTATAAGAAGAGTTGAATCATGAGATGAAAAGGTAATCGCCATATCAACGCCACATCATTTAGTCCAAGAGGCTGATTGCAAATGCGGTCAACCGTCTTACTTTGTTTTCCCAAGTAGCTAGAAATGCTAAAATTTTTCACTTTTTTGATCGATCCATTGGTTTCATGTGCTTTGAAATGTCCAAATGAACCGATATTGATGGTTCTTGAGCTCATGCCGGCGGGTAGGTAATACTAGTAACTGGCGTTGGATTGCGGCCTTGCGGACTCCCGGCCTCTTGGAATTCTACGCCAACACGTACGAAAACCAGCCAGAAAAAGGCTTGTCGGTGACTTTGCGGGGATTTTCGACCGGATACGAAGGTACGCACTTGTTTGATCGTCTCAAGATCATGTTGAAGTGGTCGACTAAATGACTTTAATTTCTCGAGTAGTACTGCATGCATGGTTCTACCTAAAATAAACCTAGCTAGAGTACTTTGTCCGCAGATTAATGTGCAGGAATTTTTTTTTTTTTTCGGTAGGAGTGGTTTGGAGATTCCAGTCGGCTCCACTCAACGCAAAGAGAGTGGCGCCATTAAATATATTTCATGATGTTCCTATGAAAGAACACCGGCATTCCAGCTTATTAATTTAAGTGAGGTAGAGAGCAAAGGAAAGGAAAAAAAAAAAAAAAGTGGCCGTAAAGAAGGCGTGCATCACCAGAAATTAAGTTCGGCCGGCCACTTTACAGGTTATCAACAACAATCTCTCTTTCACTCCTGAAATTATCATTGAGAGGGAGTTTGTCGTACGTTGGGCCTCTCTCTCTCTCTCTCTCTATACCTCTCCCTCTCTTTCTGCCATTTTTGCTCTTCTTTTCTTTCTTTTTCTAACGCCATTAATTGTCGCCCATTTCCCCTCCATTCCCTGCGGCGCGCAATCCGTCAAAACCAATGACAATTCATTGCATCTCGAAATGCAATGCATGCCAATTACCTACCTTGCATATTTCCTCAGGACTAGCTTTTACGACCCTTTTCTTCTAACTCTCTGCTAGCTGTTGGTAGTTCGTTCATCATCAACCTTCACCTGCGGATCCCAGATCAAAACGACTCGATCGAGTTCAATTCGGGATTCATTGCTAGTCCTCCATTGCCTACTCTAGATCTTCCCAGCTAGCTCAACAGCATATCCCGTGGCGTACCCGGCTGGATGATGGCATATTCGGTGCCTCAACAGCGTTCGAACAAGCTGGCCATCTTAGCAGCGCAGCTGGTTGGTTGTTCAAACACCCATACTCATGCGCTCATTTTTTAACTAATTAATTGCTTCATTGTTACTATCATCTAGCATGTGTGATTTGCCTCACTGATCTATATATATGTTGCTAGGATATATCCCACCATATATATATATGTGATGCAGTTTTTAGAGAATAAAATAGTACCTGACATATGATTGTGGTCGCATGATTTTTCATGGAGAAGTCAGGAACTTAATTTTCCGTTAGATTTTATTAGAAAAGGAAAATGCAGTGTTTTGGTTCAACGTAGAATGACAACATCTAGCTTAGTAAGTAGTAAGGAGAACGAATGGCAACAACATTTAGTACCATAGCATGATTAAGAAGGAAAGAAGATAGCTAAATACAAAATTGGACTTCGCTAAAGGGATCATGACTCAACCTAAATAGAGCCAGAACCAAAAGCATAGACAGAGCCGCGCATTTTGACATCTAAAACTTTCTAGTTTAGAGAAAAGCTCACGAAATAATAGTTTGACTGAACGGATCGAATGGAGTGCGCCCTCCTCAGATATGGTGCTCTTAAATGGTTCGACTGAATGGAATAAACTTTGTGGCCGGAACAACAAAGACTTGATTGGTTTATATATGTACCCTACCCTTTAAGATGACTCTTTAATTTGCCCATCCTAGCAATTGATTACACTTGCAGCCCCATCAATTTTCTGTTTAATCCTCAAGAGGCTATATCATCCGTTTGAGGTGAATTTAAAAAAAAAAAAAAAATTCTTTTCTATTCCTTCTATTTTTTATCTTAATGTTTTCCCTCTCGTATTTCTGATTTTGGTCCTATCATGATGGGATAGTTCTTTGCGTTGGAGTACGAAATGGGTTGATGGATGGAGAGAAACATAATATATTGTAACACCTAAGGCCTTACACAAAACGGTGTATTATTTGAATTTTTTTAGTCTAAAATCTATATGATACATAATCAATACGAACAATACAATATTTCGATGTACGTACAACCCCATCTAGAAATCTATTATTTGAATTTAAGTTTTCAAGATTTATATATTAATGCACAACCGGTGAAACTAAACATAGGCTATTAGAGGCTCATAAATACTTTTTCTACTCAAGTCTTAATATCTATATATGCTATAAAATAAGAGATCAAATTCAATTACAGATATTATGATTGGCTCATGATCAATGTCAAAAGAATATGTGCGAGACATTCATTAGTCTATGTGAGTTATGGATTAGATCGACCTACTTTGTTATTTAGATTCTTTTTTTTTTTGGTAACAAACGGGCGATCACATGCATGGTACATAACCGGTAGATATGGGATTGACAAGCTAGCAATAATTAAGGTCTCACATGCATGGACTAAAATATTACCTTTGTTTCTCTTCCTCTCATATATATATATATATATATATATATATATATATATATATATATATATATATATATAATATGGCTGATTTAACGTCGTTAGAGAACCGTGAAGGAAGGAAACCGACGAAGCTTTCCTTTGGCCTCCAAAGGGCCTTTCGGCCACGGTAGCGTTTATGGCCTCATAAAGCCACGCACACTCAATGCCGGCAGCTCCATGGCCGAGAGTTCCAAGGCCGACAGCTCCAAGGCCGACAGCTCCAAGGCTGGCACCTCCAAGGCCGACAGCTCCATAACCGAGAGCTCCAAGGCCGGCACCTCCATGGCCGACAGCTCCATGGCCGAGAGCTCCAAGGCCGGCAGCTCCAAGGCCGACAGCTCCAAGGCCGAGAGCTCCATGACCGACAGCTCCAAGGCCAACAGCTCCATGGCCGAGAGCTCCAAGGCCGGCAGCTCCAAGGCCGACAGCTCCAAGGCCGAGAGCTCCATGGCCGAGAGCTCCAAGGCCGGCACCTCCAAGGTTGACAGCTCCAAGGCCGACAGCTCCATGGTTGGCACCTTCTTAGCCGGCCCCGGCGTATCCAAGCCAAGTGGCCCGGCACCTTCCTAGCCGGCCCCGGCGTGTCCAAGCCAAGTGGCCCGACACCTTCCCAGCCGGTCCCGGTACCTTCCTAGCCGGCCCCGGCGTGTCCAAGCGAGCCGGCCCCGGCACCTCACAGCCGGCCCCGGCGTGTCCAAGCCAAGCAGCCCGGCACCTTCCCAGCCGACCCCGGCACCTTCCTAGCCGGCCCGGCGTGTCCAAGCGAGCCGGCCCAGGCACCTCCCAGCCGGCCCCGGAGTGTCCAAGCCAAGCGGCCCGACACCTTCCCAGCCGGCCCCGGCATGTCCAAGCGAGGCGGCCCCGGCACCTCCTAGCCGGCCCCGGCACCTTCCCAGCCGGCCCTGGCGTATCCAAGCCAAGCGGCCCGGTGCCTTCCCAGCCGGCCCCGGCACCTTCCTAGCCGGCCCCGGCGTGTCCAAGCGAGCGGCCCCGGCACCTCCCAACCGGCCCCGGCACCTTCCTAGCCGGCCCCGGCATGTCCAAGCCAGGCGGCCCGGCACCTCCCAGCCGGCCCCCGGCGTGACCAAGCCAGGCGACCCCGGCACTCTCCTGGCCGGCCCCACCCCAGCACTTCCTGGCCGGGGAGGACGGCCCCTGCTTTCCCCTCTCCGATGGAACAGGACCCACCAACCAGCTACAGCCACCCACCTTGATGGGACTTGACCTGCAGTCCTGACATATCAAAGAAGGAAGCAAGCTCTGCCATTGCTGCCATCACCTTAAATGCTCTGACAAAGTGGTTGAACCCCATGCCTCACAGACGTCAGCTTTGACACTTCACCCGTCAAGGTCATCATTACAAGGCCTCAACTAGTCAAGCCAGACAAACTCTAAACACCTATAAAGAGGGTAAGAGGGACCTCGACCAGGTAACACACTCATTGCACCGCTAAACGCTCACAGAGAGAGCTCTTCTCGGGGCCATATCTCTCTCTCTTTCTCTTTCGAGCTTCCTCAAGCTCACGTATGTTGCCCAGACCACTGACTTGAGCGTCGGAAGGTCCCCGCCGGAATCTCCGGCCCCCGGGGACTTGCTTGCAGTGCGAGGAGCTCGCTGGAGGAGGCGACCGGACGCTCGAGGCCGGTGATTTGGCATCATAAGATTGGCGCGCCAGGAAGGGGGGACGCGTTGAAGGAAAGAAAGCTGTCTCCTTGAGCTATAAGTCTCCGTCCCCTCTAAGATAGCTATGGTGGTGATGTGCATGCCAAAGGTTCTTACCAATCGTGCTGGGGGGCATCCACATCGCACAAGGCAGCGAAAGGCCACCCTCTCTGCTCCTTCACCACCAACTTCAGCTGCTCTGATTAACTAGCTGGCCATCCTCAATCGGCAAGATCAAGCTTTGGAAGTAGCAGTTCATGAACTGCAGAAGCAACGCTCGGAGGCCACTCGGCAGCACCCCAAGCCTCTCACGTCGCCCATGATAGCTGCACCAGTTGGCTAGTGATCCGCTCGCGGAAAATTTCCTCACAGAGAAGCTTATCACCATCAAGCTTCACCTGAGCACCACCGATCTCCTGCCTTCTGTTAGTCTTTCGGGTCATCTGGGGAGGACCTTAATCATAAGATGAGGAGGCATCTGGATGAACAACACCGGCGGCTGGAAGAGCTCACTCAAAGGCTTAACAATCGGCTAGAGCAAGCCGAGAGGTGTCGTTGCAATTAATACCAGGAAGAAGATAAGGACAAAAGGCTTTGACCGCTGCTCTTAAGCTTCAGCACCGAAGGCAATCAATCTCTTCAAAGAAAAGCTGGGCTTTCCTCAATGGGCTCCAGCGTTGTCCCGGTTTTCAGCTTCTTCCCGGCCACAGGCATCTCATCCTGGCCTCCAATGCGAGAGAAGGCCCAAGTAAGGGCAACGACACTTTCAATCCGACTAACATGACTCCCTGGGAGGCAGGTCACCAGCGGACGAAAGTGCTCAAACCCGTAAAAGGAAAACATGGGAGCTACAAGAGCTAAGTACATTGCACTTAAGATAGTTTTCTTTCATTAATACTTAAAAATGTCATGCGGGGAAGATCTACCTTGCATCAACATACAAGGCCAACCTCGCTTTGGCGCACAAAAAGTCCTGGGCCAGCCAGGCATGAAGCCCGACCCCGGTCGGCACAAAAGCCATGGGCCAACCAGGCATGAAGCCCGACTATGGTCGGCACCAAAGCCCTGGGCCAGCCAGGCATGAAGCCCAACCCCGGTCGGCACAAAAGCCCTAGGCCAGCCAGGCATGAAGCCCGACTCCGATCGGCACCAAAGCCCTGGGCCAGCCAGGCATAAAGCCCGACCCCGATCGGCACAAAAGCCCTGGGCCAGCCAGGCATGAAGCCCAGTGTACCACTGGCATAGCGGTGCACCATCGGCTCTCAGCAACCAAAAGCCTTGGGCCAGCCAAGCATGAAGCCCGACCCCGGTCGGCACAAAAGCCCTGGACCAGCCATGCATGAAGCCCGACTCCGGTCGGCACCAAAGCCCTAGGCCAGCCATGCATGAAGCCCGACTCCGGTCGGCACCAAAGCCCTAGGCCAGCCAGGCATGAAGCCTGACCCCGGTCGGCACAAAGCCCTGGGCCAGCCAGGCATGAAGCCCGACCCCGGTCGGCACCAAAGCCCTGGGCCAGCTAGGCATGAAGCCCGACCCCGGTCGGCACAAAAGCCCTGGGCCAGCCAGGCATGAAGCCCGACCTCGGTCGGCACCAAAGCCCTGGGCCAGCCAGGTATAAAGCTTGACCCCGGTCGGCACAAAAGCCCTGGGCCAGCCAGGCATGAAGCCTAGTGTACCATTGGCAGAGCGGTGCACCACCGGCTCTCAGCAACAAAAAGCCCTGGGCCAGCCAGGCATGAAGCCTAACCCCGGTCGGCACAAAAGCCCTGGGCCAGCCAGGCATGAAGCCCGACTCCGGTCGGTACCAAAGCCCTGGGCCAGCCAGGCATGAAGCCCGACCCTGGTCGGCACCAAAGCCCTGGGCCAGCCAGGCATAAAGCCTGACTCCAGTCGGCACCAAAGCCCTGGGCCAGCCAGGCATGAAGCCCGACCCCGGTCGGCACAAAAGCCCTGGGCCAGCCAGGCATGAAGCCCAGTGTACCATTGACAGAGCGGTGCACCACTGGCTCTCAGCAACAAAAAGCCCTGGGCCAGCCAGGCATAAAGCCCGACCCCGGTCGGCATAAAAGCCCTGGGCCAGCCAGGCATGAAGCCCAGTGTACCACTGGCAGAGCGAAGCACCACTGGCTCTCAGCAACAAAAAGCCCTGGGTCAGCTAGGCATGAAGCTCGACACTCGTCGGTGGATAAAGCCCTGCACCAGCCAGGCATGAAGCCCGACACCCGTCGGCGGATAAAGCCCTGCACCAGCCAGGCATGAAGCCCGACTCCTGTCGGCACCAAAGCCCTGGGCCAGCCAGGCATGAAGCCCGACCCCGGTCGGCACAAAAGCCCTGGGCTAGCCAGGCATGAAGCCCGACTCCGGTCGGCACCAAAGCCCTGGGCCAGCCAGAAATGAAGCTCGACTCCGGTCGGCACCAAAGCCCTGGGCCAACCAGGCATGAAGCCCGACACCTGTCGGCGGATAAAGCCCTGCACCAGCCAGGCATGAAGCCCGACACCCGTCGGCGGATAAAGCCCTTCCCCAGCTAGGCATGAAGCCCGACACCCGTCGGCACCTGAAGCCCTGCACCAACCAGGCATGAAGCCCGACATCCGTTGGCACCTAAAGCCCTGCACCAGTCAGGCATGAAGCCCGACACCCGTCGGCAGCTAAAGCCCTGCACCAGCCAGGCATGAAGCCTGACACCCGTCGGCACCTAAAGCCCTGCACCAGCCAGGCATGAAGCCCTGCACTAGCCAGGCATGAAGCCCGGCAGCCGTCGGCGGATAAAGCCCTGCACCAGCCAGGCATGAAGCCCTGCACCAGCTAGGCATGAAGCCCGACACCCGTCGGCATCTAAAGCCCTGCACCAGCCAGGCATGAAGCCCTGCACCAGCCAGGCATGAAACCCGACACCCGTCGACACCTAAAGCCCTGCACAAGCCAGGCATGAAGCCCGACATCCGTCAGCACCTAAAGCCCTGCACCAGCCAGGCATGAAGCCCGGCACCTGTCGGCACCTAAAGCCCTGTACCAGCCAGGCATTAAGCCCGACACCCATCGGCACCTAAAGCCCTGCAGCAGCCAGGCATGAAGCCCGGCACCCGTCGGCACCTAAAGCCCTGCACCAGCCAGGCATGAAGCCCTGCACCAGTCAGGCATGAAGCCCGACACCCGTCGGCACCTAAAGCCCTGCACCAGCCAGGCATGAAGCCCGACATCCGTCGGCACCTAAAGCCCTGCACCAGCCATACATGAAGCCCTGCACCAGCTAGGCATGAAGCCCGGCACCCATCGACGGATAAAGCCCTGCACCAGCCAGGCATGAAGCCCGGCACCCATCGGCACCTAAAGCCCTACACCAGCCAGGCATGAAGCCCGACACCCGTCGGCACCTAAAGCCCTGCACCAACCAGGCATGAAGCCATGCACCAGCCAGGCATGAAGCCCGGCACCCGTTGGCGGATAAAGCCCTGCACCAGCCAGGCATGAAGCCCTGCACCAGCCAGGCATGAAGTCCGACACCCGTCGGCACCTAAAGCCCTGCACCAGCCAGGCATGAAGGCCTGCACCAGCCAGGCATGAAGCCCAACACCCGTCAGCACCTAAAGCCCTGCACCAGCCAGGCATGAAGCCCTGCACCAGCCAGGCATGAAGCCCGACACCCGTCGGCACCTAAAGCCTTGCACCAGCGAGGCATGAAACCCGACATCCGTCGGCACCTAAAGCCCTGCACCAGCCAGGCATGAAGCCCTGCATCAGGCGAGGATCAGCCACTTGGGAGGTAATGCCCCTTTCGCCTTGCTGGGGTGGACCCGCTTCGTTTCAGGGGTGAGGGGGCATCTGATGTGGCTGATTTAACGTCGTTAGAGAACCGTGAAGGAAGGAATCCGACGAAGCCCCCCTTTGGCCTCCAAAGGGCCCTTCGGCCACGGTAGCGTTTATGGCCTCATAAATCCACGCACACCCAATGCCGGCAGCTCCATGGCCGAGAGCTCCAAGGCCGGTAGCTCCAAGGCTGGCACCTCCAAGGCCGACAGCTCCATGACCGAGAGCTCCAAGGCCGGCACCTCTATGGCCGAGAGCTCCATGGCCAAGAGCTCCAAGGCCGGCAGCTCCAAGGCCGAGAGCTCCATGGCCGAGAGCTCCAAGGCCGACACCTCCAAGAATGACAGCTCCAAGGCCGACAGCTCCATGGCCAAGAGCTCCAAGGCCGACAGCTCCATGGTCGGAACCTTCCTAACCGGCCTCGGCGTGTCCAAGCCAAGCGGCCCGACACCTTCCCAGCCGGCCTCGGCACCTTCCTGGCCAACCCTGGCATGTCCAAGCGAGCCGGCCCCGACACCTCCTAGCCGACCCCGGCGTGTCCAAGCCAAGCGGCCCGACACCTTCCTAGCCGGCCCCGGCGTGTCCAAGCCAAGCGGCCCGGCACCTTCCCAGCCGGCCCCGGCACCTGCCTAGCCGGCCCCGACGTGTCCAAGCGAGCCGACCCCGGCACCTCCCAGCCGGCCCCGGCGTGTCCAAGCCAAGCGGCTCGACACCTTCCCAGCCGGCCCCAGTACCTTCCTAGTCGGCCCCGGCGTGTCCAAGCCAAGCGGCCCGGCACCTTCCCAGCCGGCCCCGGCGTGTCCAAGCGAGGCGGCCCCGGCACCTCCCAGCCGGCCCCGGCGTGTCCAAGCCAAGCGGCCCGGTACCTTCCCAGCCGACCCCGGCACCTTCCTAGCCGGCCCCGGCGTGTCCAAGCGAGCCGGCCCCAGCACCTCCCAACCGGCCCCGGCACCTTCCTAGCCGGCCTCGGCGTGTCAAAGCCAAGCGGCCCGACACCTTCCTAGCTGGCCCCGGCGTGTCCAAGCCAGGCGGCCTCGGCACCTCCCAGCCGGCCCCCGGCATGACCAAACCAGGTAGCCCCGGCACTCTCCTGGCCGGCCCCGCCCCGGCACTTCTTGGCCGGGGAGGACGGCCCCTGCTTTCCCCTCTCCGGTGGAACAGGACCCACCAACCAGCTGCAGCCACCCACCTTGATGGGACTTGACCTGCAGTCCCGATATATGAAAGAAAGAAGCAAGCTCTGCCATTGCTGCCATCACCTTAAATGCTCTGACAAAGTGGTTGAACCCCATGCCTCACAGACGTCAGCTCTGACACTTCACCCGTTAAGGTCATCATTACAAGGCCTCAACTAGTCAAGCCAGACAAACTCTAAACACCTATAAAGAGGGTAAGAGGGACCTCGACCAGGTAACACTCTCATTACACCGCTAAACACTCACAGAGAGAGCTCTTCTCGGGGCCATATCTCTCTCTCTTTCTCTTTCGAGCTTTCTCAAGCTCACGTCTGTTGCCCAGACCACTGACTTGAGCGTCGGAGGGTCCCCGCCGAAATCTCCGGCCCTCGGGGACTTGCTTGCAGGCGCGAGAAGCTCGCTGGAGGAGGCGATCGGACGCTCAAGGCCGGTGATTTGGCGTCATCAATATATATATCATTATAAGTCAGAGCTTTATATATACTTTCTCATGATTCTTTTTAAAACATTGCATTATAGAAACATTTTTTTAAATTATTATTTTATTAAGACAGTTAATTAGCTAGATGAACCTATTCAAGTTTGGGCTAAAAAAATAAATTAAAGTTAATAATCCTTTTTCAGCAAAGAGACTTAAACATAGTTGATCATATAAACTTCAAATATTGCAAATTAAATATCAAAGTGTTAGCACAGTTTCGGAATTCTCTTAGATCGATATGCAATGATGTATTTAAGGGAATAGCAGCCCATCTGTACGTATGCTTGATCCAATCATGTTATTAAGTACTTCTTGATATATATCCGAGCCATGATTAACCATATATCTATAGGTTTCTGAGACATGAATTAATGGGACCCTTAATTAGTTTGATAAAGTTAGTACTGCACCTGTAGGCAAACGTGTTTGTGCATATATTTTATCGTGCATTTTGGAACTGTGACCTAATAATTAAGTACATCATTGTAATTAAATAGATCGGAAGTGTTTTTTAAAAAAATCAGGCTTATTATTAGCCCAAACTTCTGGTACGACGTACTCCCTTCCAATCAAGGAAGGACATGGGCTTGAACCATGTGGAGGGTTTTCAATACTGTCGAATTTTTTACGGAGTAGTGTTATTGGGGAGTTTAAGGAGGCTTGTTGATATATTAAGATCGATTAGACCTAACATGCATATATAGCAGACATGACCTTGTGTTAAGGGATTGCATCCTTTCCTCAAGGTTTCATCACCAGCTGGGTATTAATATATATAAAATTTTTTTTTTATTTTTGGAAAGAAAAATGAATTGAAGAGAGGAATTGAGAATCCTCAATGGTATAGCATCACACTATACAAAAGTAGAAGTTATGTACGTATGATTTGGAATTGGTTGCGGATTTTGGTGATACCCTCGTATCTCATGTAATTGAATTGGCTGATGATATAAATGGACAGAAGTAAATGCCAAATATTCACTGCAAGATTTCATGCCCCTAATAAGGCCTTGTGTGCATCTAATTTATATCAGATATACATGCAGTGTGATTCTGGCAATTGGTTTAAGAAGTTCTTGCTGAATTACTTTAATGTCATGTTTTGAAACATAATTGCAAATTAAGGATGTTATGCATAGATCAGTCATCCGTAATGACCAATTATTGAAATCAAATTGAAAGCAGACGTCTTTATCGATCTCTTGTTTTTATACCTATTTATTAATTTGCACCTGGTCCAACTTTGGGAGCCAAAATGATGAAGATCAAAGTGGCAAGGCAGACTCGCAGAAGTTCTCTCTTCCTGGCTTTTCTCGTGCTCCAACATGGTGCAGCAGAGCAGCCGTACGTCAAGGCTCAAATGCCCGGTGGTGATTTTGTGCGAACGGAAGGAACTCATTTCATTGTTGACAAAAAGGTTGTTTATTTCAATGGTTTCAATGCATACTGGATGATGTTGATGGCATCATTTCCATCGGAGAGGGAGAAGGTGAGCAATGCCCTGAAACAAGCCTCAAGTCTAGGATTGACCGTGGCTAGAGCATGGGCTTTCAGTGACGGTGGTCAATGGCCACTGCAGTCATCTCCAGGTTCTTATAATGAGACAATGTTCCAGGTAACAAAAAAAAAAAAAGGATTATCTACTAATTTGGCATTCAAATTTGTTTGACCCACCCTATATATATATATATATATATGGAGATCATGTATATCTATATTTGATTATTAATTTGTGCGTGCATCTTTAATTTATATGTACTTTTGGCATTTTCTGTTTAATTATTTTCGTCTCAGGGTCTAGACTTTGTGATTTCTGAGGCAAGGAAAAATGGGATCTATCTTATTTTGAGTTTGGTGAACAACTACGACTCTTTTGGAGGAAGAAAACAGTACGTTGAATGGGCAAGGCAGTGGGGCGAGAATGTGAGCTCAGACGATGACTTCTACACCAACGCTGTTATTAGGGTTACTACAAGAACCATGTCAAGGTAAAGGAGGTTAATTACGCCGTGTTTAATTCCACGTTTAGATGATATATATATATAATCATGCATTGGACTAGAGAATAATTTAATTTTTTTTTTCCTGCCACTTTTATGCCAAGGGCTTTAAGCAATTAGCTACATAACCAAGAACTTTATCAGTTTGATGAGTAATTAATTACTTGTACCATCTATCCTGATTGATTAAGCAAAAAACAAAAATACTATCCATCACCAACCTTGGCCTCCAGCAGTGCTCGTCATTATCCAACCTCCCTTAGAAGGCTAGTCCTCAGTTTTGAAGCTGAGAGAGTTTTGAAGATTAGAACTGACTGAAACAAGCCTTTCTTAGTGGCCATCTCATTCTCCCAGTTTGTAGCGTGAGAAGATCTCAACCACCATCAAAATGGGCATATATTATTGACATATATAGAAACAGACATAATATTAATTGTCATGGATGAGAGATGCACATCAAATTTCTTAAACAATTATGATGGGTGGTGCATGGGATATAACGCAGCTAGCATTCGGTAAAATCTGATTCCATATATCCGGGATCGATCAACACTGTAACGGGGAGGAAGCTAGGATTACTACCCTAATTAAGCAACATAATACATTAACGAAATGTTGAAATTATACCACAAATTAAAGACCTAATTAATTTTGGAGCTTGCGTTCTAATATTAACTCTTGGGTGTCTCATCTCAGACAGTGCTAACGAGGAACAACACGATAACGGGTATGGTATACAAGGATGATCCAACCATCTTCTCTTGGGAGCTCATCAATGAACCACGCTGCGAAAGTGACCTCTCCGGCAAAACTTTCCAGGTCCGGCCCTTTTTTTTTTTTTTTTAAATAAAAATAAAAAATTGTCGTGCTCGTTCCCAGTGCCACATATCCACCGATCGAATGAATGAAGATTGGTTTGATTCAGTGATTGGTTCTCTTTGAGCTGATAAGCCACGATATAAAAGAGCATAGATATCAGTCACGTACGACGCACCAGCTGTCATGGCCACCAGGGAACTCTATTTGATGGTGTACGTATTTTCTATATTATTCTCTTCTGTTTTGACTCTCTCTCTCTCTCTCTCTCTCTCTCTCTCTCTCTCCCCGTGATAGGCCTGGGTTGAAGAAATGGCCGCTCACGTGAAATCCATAGACGATAAACACTTGCTAGAGGTTGGGATGGAAGGGTTCTACGGTGAATCAAGAAACCAATCCAATCCTAATGGTTACGTGTTTGGATCTGATTTCATCACAACCAATCAAGTCCAAGGAATTGATTTCACCACCATTCATGCGTATCCAGATTTATGGTAACAGCCTTCGACTTTTATTCATTCTTTTCTTCGTCGACGAGTAGAGCAACAAATTAACATCATTCCTATATATATTTAAAAGAATTATTATTATTATTATTTTAATATAAGAATGTTGCAAATCTCTTTAATTTGTTGCCCGTTCCAATTAAGTGCTCTTAATTATTATTATATATATATGGAGCAGTAATTAATTAGCATAAAACTGAAAGTGGTTTATATGCATGCATTTTATTCAAACAATTGTCGATCAAATATGTATGCAAAAGATATATAGCTAATTAATTGACTGTTGATCGAGAGGGATTTTTTTTTTAAAAAAAAACCTTAATCTATATATTTAAATCTGCAGGTTAGCGAACAATAGCTCAGAAGACCAACTTTATTTCCTCAAGCATTGGATTGAAGTCCATGTCCAGGACTCAATAATATCTGCCACGCTTGAGAAGCCACTTCTCTTAACGGAGTTTGGCAAGTCTCTGAAGCCTCCAGCAGATGGGGGGGCTACAATATTGCAGCAGAGGGAGGCAGTCTTTCACGCAGTCTACGACCATGTTTTAGCCTCGGCCAGAGATAAAGGCCCGCTTGGAGGTGGATTCTTCTGGCAGCTCCTGGACCAAGGAATGGACAACCTTAGAGACGGCTACGAGGTTGTATTGCCACAGGAGAACTCCACCGCAACCATCATTGCCAACCTCTCCTCCCGCTTGAAAGCACTCAATAACCACCCGACGCATATATAGATCGACGGGAAAAACCAGGAGGGGAGCTAGCTAGGAGGACTTAAATTTTATCAAAATAATTAGCACAAACAATTGAATAATAATAATAATAAATAATGGAAATTAAAGAAAAACTTCTGATTCTCGATTTGGTTCGATCCTAAATGAATGAATGAATGAATGAATGAAGCATGTTGAAGTGATCTAGTCATCATTTGTGAATCTAAACATATATGTCATGCTCCAGACCCTATATTGGATCTAGGGGTGGCAACCCGTCGCATACAAGGCATTCCGAAATATAACATTTAATTCAAGAAGGGGTAATAACTATATATCATCCAATTTAAATGGTTCTTAATACAAACCATAATCATAGGTTTTAGGCTATATGCCCATCATACATAAGTCACTCGGGTTACAATAAATGTTGGATCTTAGTTTCCTCTGAATGAAGCTCCAACTACCCCAGATTTCATTCTTCAGTCCTGTGGCTCTGAAAAATATTGTAAGATTTATATGAGCTTACACTCAATAAGTAAGCCTACTATTATATAATCATTTCGTCAAGATATTATCAAACCACATTTTCATGTATAAAACTTCCAATTTCAAATACATTCATCATGTTATCAAAACATGTATATCATTAGCTCAAAAAATTTTGGAAGCTTAATTATACAATAAATACTAAAATATGCAATGTAAATAAACCTACTGTATTCATATAATTATTATTTCCTTATGTGTCCTACGGCCCTACAACATCCATATAGTGTATCACTCTTTAATGTCCCCTAAGAGGAAGGGTCCTGGTATCAGCGTTATGCCATATATAATAATCAATCACAACACATCCTCTAGATGTGTGTGCGTTATGCAATATATCAATCACATCACATCCTTTAGATGTGTGTCCTCCACATATCTCCCCCTGTGGAGGTGGATCTCGTATCACTTGGCATTTCACATCATTTCACATCATATGAGAACCGCGGTGATACATATCATCATCATATTTGCATGTAGCACATCATGCATCATCATGAGCATAAGCTCCTCATATCACATATACAGTGGTTTGTACATTCACAGCATAAAAATACATCAATAATACCAGTATATTTTGCAAAGCCAAAATAATCACATCATTTAATTTTTACACATTTATAATCCATTCTTTGTAAAATATTAGTAATCACATATAATTATAACAGATATCCAATTGTATAATAAAATTCCATTTTGTCTTATTTTTCCAAATAATGCAATATATCCCTAATTTTTATATTCTAATAAATTATGAAAATTATAATAAATGGCTTACTTACCTCAATACGCTAATTCCAAACTATAAATCGGCTATATGGACATCTGGTTACCTACATCATTAATTTCTACAATTAAATCTCAACAATTGGAACAATGCAGCATCCCCTAAGGTCTACCCAGTCTAATCCTGGGCCCAACTTTGGGCTCGAATATCTCTCAATATATGAGCCTGAATGGGGAAATAAAAATATCCCGAGAAACTAGAATCAATGCCGAATCGGGCCATATTTTTATTTCTCCATTCCCGGCCCAATACGAGGCCCAAAATGTGGCCCAAAGATGGCTCAAAATCGGTCCAATAGAGCCCAACGTGGGACGGCCCAGCCGGCCCACGTCTCTTTCTTCCCCACGCGCCTCCCCTATTTCACCCGAACAGGGGAGGGAGCCATGCCGGCGGCCAGGGCCACCGCCGGCCAATTCCTGGGTGGTCCGGCCGCCGGCGACCGGGCCAAAGTCGGCCGCCGCCGCGGCCGCCTCCCTCTCCCTCTCTTTCTCCCTCAATTTCTCTCTTCTCTCTCGTCCGTCCGCGGCTTGGCACCATGCCGGTGGCACGGCCGGCCACCACGGCCGGCAGGATCCTCATCGGACGGTCGCTCGCCGCCGGTGAGGTCCCCTGGCCGCCGCTCAGGCCCAGCGAGGCATCGGGCACTCCGCCGAGCCCGAACCAAGCCGTGAACTGGCTTGGTTCCTCTCCGTTTCTCTTTGTCTCTCTCTCAATCTCTCTGTGATTCTCTCTCTCCCCCTTACCTGTGGCCGGCGCCGGGGGGGAAAGCTCGCGGAGAAGGAGGGGTGCTCCCCCCTCCTTATATAGTGGCGAGGGAGGGTTATCCCCTCTCCTGTACCGTGTGAAGGGGGTGCGTCGGCGCCCCCTTTCCTTGACTGGCTGCGGCGCCCCCTTGCCGCAGCCATCAACAATGGTGGAGGAAGCAGAGGCTCACATTCTCCCTCCTTATAAAAATTTCGGCCTCGAAATTGATGTACTTCAAATAACATTTAGAATCCAAAGCTTTGATCATATGATTAATCTTCTTTCCATTTACATATGCTATGTTACAAACAGTTGAGAATATTTCTCTTTAATTTCCTCCTCAAGTTCCCAAGTAGCTTCCTCTCAGAATGGTTACTCCACTGAACCTTGACATAGGGAATGCTACGCCGTCTTAAAACTTGATCCTTGCGGTCCACAATACGCACAGATGCTCTTCATATGTCAGATCCTTCCTTAACTGCATGGGCTCAAACTGTATCACATGGCTGGGGTCAGGAATGTACTTTCTCAACATAGATACATGAAATACATTGTGTACCCCAGAGAGTGCCGGAGGTAATGCCAGGCTATAAGCCACCTCCCCTACTTTGCTCAGAATCTCAAATGGTCCAATGTATCGTGGACTCAGTTTACCTCTAATCCCAAATCTCATCACATTTTTGGTTGGTGATATCTTCAAGAAGACATGATCTCCAACCTGAAATTCTAGCTCCCTTCTTCTCACATCATCATAGCTCTTCTGTCGGCTCTGAGCTGTGCGGAGTCGTCCCTTGATCAGTTGCACCTTCTCTACTGTCTGCCGAATCAGCTCAGGGCCCAACAATTTTCTCTCTCCCACATCATCCCAACATAAGGGAGATCTGCATTTTCTACCATACAAGGCCTCAAATGGAGCCATCTGGATACTGGCCTGGTAACTATTATTGTAAGCAAATTCCACTAAAGATAAGTGGTTGTCCCAAGCACCACCCAAGTCCATCACACAGGCTCGCAACATGTCCTCCAGGGTCTGTATGGTTCTCTCAGACTGCCCATCTGTCTGGGGATGGAAGGCTGTGCTGAAGTTCAATTTGGTCCCCAGAGCTCTATGAAGACTCTTCCAGAATTGGGACACAAACCTAGTATCCCTATCTGATACAATAGATACGGGAATACCATGAAGCCTCACAATTTGCTCAATATACATGTTGGCCAATCTCTCACTGGAGATCCCAACTCTGAATGGCAGGAAATGGGCTGACTTCGTCAATCTGTCTACAATGACCCATACCGCATCATTGTTCCTAGGGGTCTTAGGCAGACCAGTCACGAAGTCCATAGTGATCTTCTCCCATTTCCATTGTGGAATCATCAGAGATTGAAGGGGTCCCGCAGGCCTTTGATGCTCAGCCTTCACTTGCTGACATACCAAACATTTGGCTACATACTGAGCAATCTCGCTCTTCATTCCTTTCCACCAAAAGTTTTCTTTAGGTCTTTGTACATCTTGGTACCTCCTGGGTGCACCGTGTAAGGAGAATAGTGGGCCTCCTTCAGAATCTCTACTCTTAGTTCCACCACATTTGGCACACAGAGCCTGCCATCAAATCTCAGGGATCCATCCTCCATTATAGCAAATTCATTTTGAACCCCTGACTTCACGGCTTCTTTAATCTTTTGCAGGTCCAAGTCTTCTTTCTGGGAGGACTTGATCCTGTCTAACAGAGTTGGTTGGAGTACAAGTGCTGCCACAAGCCCATCGGACCGTTGTACTCGCAATCCAACCTCCAACTTCTCAAGATCCCTCTGGATGTGAGGCTGAGAGGTGATCATAGAAGCTAACTCCGAGGAGGACTTCCTACTCAAGGCATCAGCTACCACATTGGCCTTCCCTGGATGATAGTGCAGGTTCAGGTCATAATCTTTTAGTAGCTCCATCCACCTCCTTTGCCTCAAGTTTAACTCCTTCTGAGTGAAGATGTACTTCAGACTTTTGTGGTCTGTGTACACATCACATGCTTCTCCATATAGATAATGCCGCCAGATCTTTAAGGCAAAAATCACAGCAGCCAACTCCAGGTCATGAGTAGGATAATTTTGCTCGTATGGCTTTAGCTGTCTGGAGGCATATATCACCTTCTCATTTTGCATCAGAACACATCCCAATCCCTTCCGAGAAGCATCCGTGTATAGAGTGAATCCTCCAGATCCTGACGGAAGGGTAAGGACGGGGGCTGACCTAGGCGTTGTTTCAGCTCCTGGAAACTTCTCTCACACTCCTCAGTCCAGTCAAACTTCGCTTGCTTTTGGGTCAAGCGAGTCAGGGGTAGAGCAATGCGAGAAAAGCCCTCCACGAATCTGCGATAATATCCAGCCAGCCCCACGAAGCTTCTTGACTTCAGATACATTGGAAGGTCGACTCCAATTTACAACTGCCTCAATCTTCTTTGGGTCCACAGTTATGCCATTTTTAGATATTACGTGACCCAAGAATGATACTTGGCTCAACCAGAAGTCACACTTCTGCAACTTGGCATAAAGCTTTTTCTCCCGAAGAGTTTGCAGAACAATCTTCAGGTGGTCCATATGCTCCTCCTGGCTTTTAGAATACACCAGGATGTCATCAATGAACACCACCACAAACTGGTCCAAGTATGGCTTAAAGATTCTGTTCATCAAGTCCATGAATGCTGCCGGGGCATTAGTTAACCCAAACGGCATCACCAAGAACTCGTAGTGGCCATACCTAGTCCTGAATGCTGTCTTAGGCACATCTCCAGCCTTGACCTTGAGTTGATGGTATCCTGACCGAAGATCAATCTTCGAGAATACCCGAGCTCCTTGGAGTTGATCAAATAGATCATCGATCCTCGGCAAGGGATACTTGTTCCGCACTGTTACCTTATTGATTTCTCGGTAATCAA
This sequence comes from Calamus simplicifolius, assembly GCA_900491605.1. Lineage (NCBI taxonomy): Eukaryota > Viridiplantae > Streptophyta > Magnoliopsida > Arecales > Arecaceae > Calamus > Calamus simplicifolius. The sequence continues at coordinate 573,107 of UESW01004182.1, forward strand.
TGCAGAGCCGAAGACTCCATCTTTCTTTTTGACAAATAATACTGGAGCACCCCAAGGAGAGACACTAGGTCTGATAAATCCCCGGTCAAGGAGCTCCTGCAATTGGCTCTTCAACTCTTTTAGTTCAGCTGGGGCCATACGATAAGGGGCCTTGGATATAGGTCCAGTGCCAGGGACCAAATCAATGGTGAACTCCACTTCCCGTCTGGGGCAATTCGGTCAAATCATCCGGGAAGACATCAGGAAACTCCATAGCCACTGGAATATCCTCCAACTTGACCTCTTCCTGCTGAAGGTCCTTGACCACAGCAAGAAACCCTTGGCCACCTTTCATCAAATATTTGGGCCTGCAGTGCTGATACAAACACTGAGGCCAGGTGTTCCTGGCTTCCAGTAAAACTGAATTCAGGCTGATTAGGGATTTTGTCACGCCCCAGACCCAAATATCGGGCTAGGGTGACAACCCGCTGCGTGCTGGGCACGCAAGGCGTCACAAAATTTTTTACACATAACTTTATTATATATAAACCAAGCCAAATACATCACTCAATACTAAAAGTTTTGGGTTACAAACCCTTACACACCACAATAATAAAGTTTGGGCAGCAAGCCCTACACATAAGTAATACTGGGGTTACAACAAAATAATGGGTCTTGTTTTATTTAATAGAAGATCCACCACCCCAACCATCCATCTTCAACCTCGTGGCTCTGACAAAAATATTGTAAGATTTTTATGAGCTTACACTCAATAAGTAAGCCATGTTATACAGTCAAATCATAGCATAACAATCTATAAGAACATAAATGATTTGCATGCTTAAACATTCCACAAATTACTCAAACATGCAATGTAAGTAAACCCACTGTTTATACTCTCAATGGTAACTGTAAATGTGACCCACGGCCCTGCAATATCTCAATAGTGTACCAACAAGCATCCCCCTTATAAAAGGGTCCAGATACCAGGGTCACGCCATATCATAATCCACCAGAACACATACTCTATATGTGTGATGCCACCTCGAACCAAGCAGAACACATCCTCTAGATGTGTGATGCCACCTCATAGTAACTCAGAACACATCCTCTAGATGCGTGATGCCATCTCGAACCCAAGCAAAACACATCCTCAAGACGTGTGAATGGCATAAACAAGCAGAACACATCCTCTAGACGTGTAGGTGGCATAAATAAGCAGAACACATCCTCTAGACGTGTAGGTGGCATAAATCATCAGAACACATCCTCTAGATGTGTGTGGTATGACATGATAAAGGAGAACCACGGCGACACATAACAGCACCTCACATCATGCACAAACATATCAATAACATTTTCATATTGCATAAACAGTGGATTATACTTACTTTACAATTGCATATATATCACATCAATGTTATAATAACTGCATCTCTTATGCATAGCATCCACATATGAAATCATAGCACATAAACAACCATGTGTTCATAATATTCATCTACTTACAATTTAGCCAATAACAATTCTTCATGTTACAATATAATTCATAATTTAAACATTCATATAATGAATAATTTATTAAATACTGATAACTGGCTTACTTACCTCAGTACGCAATCCAACAGGTATATATCAGCTAGTCAGATGTCTGAGCACCTACAGGATCATTTTACACAATTAATTTTTAGAATAAGAGTATTAAAATGACCCTTAGAATTCTACCCAGACTAGTTCATGGGCCCACTTTGGGCTCATATATCTCCCACTATACACACCCAACTAGAGAAATAAAAATACCCCAAGAAACTAGAATTCACCCAGATTCTAGCCATATAATTATTTTGCTAATCTCGGCCCGTTACAGGGCCCAAAAACCAGTCCCAAATCAGTACGCTGCATGGCCCAATAGGCCCTGAACCGGCCGGCCCAATTTAGCCAAATCAACCCGAGGTGAAACAGGGGATGGGTTCCATGTCGGCGGCCAGGGTTGCCGTCGGCCAAATTGAGGGTGGCCCGGCCGCCGGTGGCTGGGCCAGAGCCGGCTGCCGCCGCGACCGGCCACCCATACCTCCCTTCTCTCTCAATTTCTCTCTCTCACATGATAATCGTCCGCACGGCTGTTTACTGTGCCGGTGTCGTCTCCGACTAATTGGGGGCAGTCCGGCCACCGTTGGCCGGACCAGAACCGGTCGCCGCCACGGCCAGCCACCTCCCCCCCTCCTATCTCATCAATTTCCCTCTCATCTCCCTAATTCTCTCTCCGTGCGGCACATCACTGTGCCGGCGGCACGGCGGCCACCTTGGCCGGCCGGACCTCCACCGGATGCACGCCCAGCACCGGTGGAGGCGACAGGCCGAAGCTCAGGCCTGGCGAGATGGCGAGCACGCCACCGGGCCCGAACCAACCAGCGAAAGCCGGTTCGGCTTCCGCCAGCGCGCGAGAGAAGGACCGATTGGCCCTCTCTCTTCTCTCTCTCTGTCTCTCACGTGCTCTCTCTCTCTGTCTCCCTCTCTCTCTCTCTCTCTAGATCAGGGGATTACCTGATGGAAACAGATGCCAGAATGATGGAGGGAGTCCCCCTCCATCATATAAATAATCCCCTACGCAACGCTTCAGTCCAGGGACTCGGAAACCTATCAGACACGCATAGACTCGAGAATCCAATCGTCATATGGGGAATTTAAATATCAGAATAACTCTAGGTGCCAAGTGACCCCAATTAAATACCGAGAGTTATCCTCCCCATAATTAATTTACCGGGGGTTTACATTCTCCCCTTTATAAAAATTTTGGCCTCGAAATTTGATATACATCCAATAGAATACAGAATCCAAATTTTCTATCTCATAATCAGCTAAATTTCATTCAAAAGTCACAGTCATCGATACATCATTGATATGTAATAAGATACAAATATTTGTGGATGTTTCTTTTCATTTTCTCCTTAGACTCCCAAATAATCTTCCTCTCAGAATAATTACTCCGCTGAACTTTGACATAAGGAATACTACACCATCTCAGAACTTAATCCTTGCGGTCCACAATGTGCACAAGATGATCTTCATAGGTCAATTCTTTCTTAAGCTAAATTGGTTCAAGTTCTAACACATAACAGGGGTTTGAAATACACCTCCTCAGTCATAAAGATATGAAACACATTGAACACCCAAAGAGTAATGAATACAGTGCTAAGCTATAAGCCACCTCCTTTATTTTGATCAAAATCTCAAATGGCCCAATGTATTGTGGCTCAAATCACTTCTAACACAAATCTCATCATATCATTGATTAGTAAAACTTCCAATTGATTTTCAACCTGAAATTTCAAATCTTTCTTTTTAACATCAACATAACTTTTCTATTGACTTGAGTTACATGAAGCTGCTTTAATTAACGATACTTTCATAGTTGCTACACCAGTTAGTCCAAAATTGTCTCTCTCTCACCTCAACTCAATATGAAGGGAATCTACACCTTATATCATAGACAATTGAAATGAACCCATTGGAATGTTGGCTTGGTACTCATTAAAATAAGCAATTTCACTAAGGGTAAGAAGCTATACCAAGCACTTTCTAAATCCATCACACAGGCTCGCAGTACATCATCAAAATAATTGGTTCATGCAGATTATCCATCTATTTGAGGGTGGAAGGCTGGACAAACATTCAGCTTAATCCACAAAGCTTTATGAAGACATCATCGAATTAGGAGAGTGAGACAAATGGGTTCAGACTCAATTTACGCAGTTACCATTAAACCAAAAAATATTAACATTTTATCCCGCTAAAATTTCATCATCGAAATTAAACAAATTTTGTACCATTAAAGATACTCACTAGCAAACTTTTATTTCATTCCCAAGGACCCAAATGACATGTCCAACTTTCAAAATTAATTTAATCTTTCTACCAAATAAAATTGAATTCCTTAAGAAGTATTTCTTTCCTGTCATCCCTTATATATATTATATATACCTTAACTTCTCACAACACAATCATTATAAATATCATAGAATCCATCATATGTATTATGTCATCTATTCTTAAGGTTAGTAACACATCAGGTATTCTTAATTCCTCGATAAGACAATTCTAAATTCTTGTAAATTAGATATAAGATAGTTTTCTTCCAATGCTCTCTCAACTCATAAATAGTTGAATGTGCCATTAAGCATTACGGCACTTATTTTAATCATCATAACATACTAGGTTTCACTCTTGAATACTTCAAGCTAACATCAATGAACATTAAGCCAATCATTTAGGATATCTTTCATAATTATCATAATCAACTAATTTAATTTCTTTGAATAATAGTGCCATCATTAATCATCAGTATGATTAATTTATCTCCTTCATATTTATCTGTAATTACCACTACAACCAATTAATTTCTCTTGAATAGGTCAGTATATCCTCCATAAATAATGCAATTTAAATGATTCAAATTCTTGAATCGATTATTTCATTACCAATGATTATCAAAATCATCTATAGGTTATGCAATGTCCCATGCCATAATATGACCAACTAATTTAAACCCTTCAAATATCTCAAAGTGACTTCACTAATCTAGCTCAGATGGATATAAGACTTATAAGGTCAATAAAGATTGAAAATGTACTTACCATCCGAAAGACATAATTTAAAATTATAGTAATCTCTCTATGACTTGAAAGTGATAATAGATGTACCCTTAACCATAATCCATAACTGATAATAATCAAAAATAAAATTATCTCCCTCCTATTTTTTTAACAATAATTATGCCACTTATGGCTGATTGATAATTTATCCATCCTGGAGAAAGATATCTACTTAGGAACTATGAAGAAAGGTACAATAAGTATGCACGATAATTTATGAATAGATATCTTGATTTAGAAATCTATTAACAGATGAAAATTCCCATGAAATTCTTTATCAGTGAAATTTATCTTATTCTTATTACTGCTAAAATCTTTCACTGTCTAGCATCAAAATATTTGATCATTTATAGCCAAAATCAGTTCTAAAGATTAATAGAGTCTACTGCTCTCAAAAACTTAAACAGTAATTGTCTCAGAATTTAAAAATTTATATTCTTCATAAATGTCCATCAAGATATAATATGCAGTCAACTATTTCATTAGTATCAATATCAACCATCTCCACATCTAGCAAATTAACAATCAGTTTGAACATGCAATATCCAAAATAAAAGTTTTCTTAGTAAAATTCACTATATACTTATCCATCCAGACTCAAATTCAGAAAGTACTCAATTGTAATTGATCAAAAACAGTAATTAACTATTTTATCCTAAAATATCATCATATTAATCATCCATATAACCAGCAGATTAGCTCATAATCTTATACTTACAATATCAACAATGTAAGTTCTACAAATAAAAAAATTCATTATATACATCCACATTCAAATTTAGATTTAATACCTCAAAATCCATATCAACTCAATTGCAATATGGACATAATGGTGTTTTTCTTAGTCATAATAGTCATCAATTGCAATTTTCACCTACTAAATCATATTCCATGTATTCATCTGTCTTTTATTGCATATCCAATTAAAATTTCATCTTCCATATTATTTAAAGGTCTGAAACTGCTACGAATCATTTCCAACAAGTTTGACAAAACTAAAACCTCTAGAAGCCCCTAGGCCTCCCCACTGATCAGGCTACCAGCCAGGGAGCCCACAAAATATCATTGGCTTGCGATGGTTCATTCTTAATTCATATCAAATTTGTAATTCAATTAATATCTTGATAAACTTTAAATTTCAAGCTTCCAAAGCATAATTCATGAAATTCCTTGAAAGTCATAATTGTTTCCATATCATCCTAAGCTAAAGTGTCAGGTTTCCCTAAGTATAATGTCATCAAAATATGTTCTCTATGTGTTATCATGTCAATATGTCCGTGTCCCTAGGGTCATATGTTCTCTACGTATTATCATGTCAATATATCCGTGTCCCTAGGGTCATAACCTGTGCTCTGATACCACTAAAGATGTCACGCCCCATACCCAAATATCGGGCTAGGGTGACAACCCACCGTGTGCCGGGCACGCAAGGCGTCACAAAATTTTTCACACATAACTTTATTATATATAAACCAAGCCAAATACATCACTCAATACTAAAAGTTTTGGGTTACAAACCCTTACACACCACAATAATAAAGTTTGGGCAGCAAGCCCTACACATAAGTAATACTGGGGTTACAACAAAATAATGGGTCTTGTTTTATTTAATAGAAGATCCACCACCCCAACCATCCATCTTCAACCTCGTGGCTCTGACAAAAATATTGTAAGATTTTTATGAGCTTACACTCAATAAGTAAGCCATGTTATACAGTCAAGTCATAGCATAACAATCTATAAGAACATAAATGATTTGCATGCTTAAACATTCCACAAATTACTCAAACATGCAATGTAAGTAAACCTACTGTTTATACTCTCAATGGTAACTGTAAATGTAACCCACGGCCCTGCAATATCTCAATAGTGTACCAACAAGCATCCCCTTATAAAAGGGTCCAGATACTAGGGTCACGCCATATCATAATCCACCAGAACACATACTCTATATGTGTGATGCCACCTCGAACCAAGCAGAACACATCCTCTAGATGTGTGATGCCACCTCATAGTAACTCAGAACACATCCTCTAGATGCGTGATGCCATCTCGAACCCAAGCAGAACACATCCTCAAGACGTGTGAATGGCATAAACAAGCAGAACACATCCTCTAGACGTGTAGGTGGCATAAACAAGCAGAACACATCCTCTAGATGTGTGTGGTATGACATGATAAAGGAGAACGCGGCGACACATAACAGCACCTCACATCATGCACAAACATATCAATAACATTTCATATTGCATAAACAGTGGATTATACTTACTTTACAATTGCAAATAATATATCACATCAATGTTATAATAACTGCATCTCTCATGCATAGCATCCACATATAAAATCATAGCACATAAACAACCATGTATTCATAATATTCATCTACTTACAATTTAGCCAATAACAATTCTTCATGTCACAATATAATTCATAATTTAAACATTCATATAATGAATAATTTATTAAATACTGATAACTGGCTTACTTACCTCAGTACGCAATCCAACAGGTATATCAGCTAGTCAGATGTCTGAGCACCTACAGGATCATTTTACATAATTAATTTATTAGAATAAGAGTATTAAAATGACCCTTAGAATTCTACCCAGACTAGTTCACGGGCCCAACTTTGGGCTCGTATATCTCCCACTATACACACCCAACTAGGGAAATAAAAATACCCCAAGAAATTAGAATTCACCCAGATTCTAGCCATATAATTATTTTGCTAATCCCGGCCCATTACGGGGCCCAAAAACCAGTCCCAAATCAGTACGCTACATGGCCCAATAGGCCCTGAACCGGCCGGCCCAGCCGGCCCAATTCAGCCAAATCAACCCGATCCCCTGTTTCACCGAAACAGGGGATGGGTTCCATGCCGGCGGCCAGGGCCGCCGCCGGCCAAATTGAGGGCGGCCCGGCCGCCGATGGCCGGGCCAGAGCCGGCCGCGCCACCCATACCTCCCTTCTCTCTCAATTTCTCTCTCTCACATGATAATCGTCGCACGGCTGTTTACTGTGCCGGTGTCGTCTCCAGCTAATTGGGGGCAGTCCGGCCACCATTGGCTAGACCGGAACCGGTCGCCGCCGCGGCCAGCCACCTCCCCCCCTCCTATCTCATCAATTTACCTCTCATCTCCCTAATTCTCTCTCCGTGCGGCACATCACTGTGCCGGCGGCACGGCCGGCCACCTTGGCCGGCCGGACCTCCACCGGACGCACGCCCAGCACCGGTGGAGGCGACAGGCCGAAGCTCAGGCCCGGCGAGACGGCGAGCACGCCGCCGGGCCCGAACCAACCAGCAAAAGCCGGTTCAGCTTCCGCCACTGCGCGAGAGAAGGGCCGATTGACCCTCTCTCTCTTCTCTCTCTCTGCCTCTCACGCTCTCTCTCTGTCTCTCACGTGCTCTCTCTCTGTCTCCCTCTCTCTCTCTTTCTCTCTCTAGATCAGGGGATTACCTGATGGAAACAGATGCCAGGATGATGGAGGGAGTCCCCCTCCATCATATAAATAATCCCCTACGCAACGCTTCAGTCCAGGGACTCGGAAACCCATCAGACACGCATAGACTCGGGAATCCAAGCGTCATACGGGGAATTTAAATATCAGAATAACTCTATGTGCCAAGTGACCCCAATTAAATACCGAGAGTTATCCTCCCCACAATTAATTTACCGGGGGTTTACAGATTTGAAGATCACCATTTTCCTGAAACAATCTACCGAAGCATGATAGGAGGCCAACCAGTCCATCCCAAGGATAACATCAAAGGACTTTAGTGGAAGGACGATTAGATCAGCCTCCAGCCTCTTATCGCCCATGTTGATCTGGCAGGATCTGCATACAGACTCACCCTCATAACATCTCCATTTGGGAATGCAATGAGCAACTCTTGTTCTAGGGGAACAGGTGTCAACGATGCATTATTGGCAAGATAAGTATCAGATATAAACGAATGCGTGGCATCCGGATCTACTAAAGTTTGAGCATAAGTGTTGCCTACTTTAATTGTCCCTGATCACAAGGTTTTGTTTGTCTTAGATGTCATATAGCTGATCCTATTTATCCTTCATAATCAATGCATTATATCGCATATGAACAAATAATCTTAAAGGGGTACTTAGGTAACAGGTATATCTGCCACAACGGAGTTAGAAGCGGCAGCATCCTGTTGGGTGAGGGTGAAGACCCTTTCCTGGGTCCTTGGCTGCTGCAGCTGTTCATCCCAAGATTTGGAGAAAGCAGCTGATCTCTCCGAAGGGGACAAGTGGCCATCTTGTGATTCACTTTCCCACATATGAAGCAGGCACCTCTCGGCCCACGGCACTGTCTGCCCGGGTGGAAGTTCCCGCAATGAGGGCAATGGGTCTCCTTACCCTTCGGTCTTGAGGGGGCTGATATGTATCTTTCTTCTTAGCCTGTCCCGAAGACTGGCCCGAAGGAGACCCCTTCCTCTTCCTCTTTAGCTCCCACTCCTTCTAGTTCCTATTCATGTCTCTTTCGATCACCAGGGCTTTGCTCACTATGCACAATATGTGGAGAGTTCAAATGCATTGACTGCTTGCCTAAGTTTGGATCGCAGTCCTTCAGTGAACCTGGTGATCTTGGCTCTCTCAGTGGTCACTATTTCGGAGCAAACCGGGCTAGCCTAGTGAACTCGGCTTCGTACTGGGCCACAGAGAGATTCTTCTGTTCCATCTCAAGAAACTCAGACTCCATCTATCTTTGCACACTACTGGAGAAGTATTTGTTGAAAAAGGCCTCCTTGAACTCCCTCCAAGAAATAGCCTGTCCACCCAATCGCTGCTCCATATGCAACCACCAATCATATGCCTCCCTTGAAGGAGGTAGGTGGCAAATCTAATCCGCTCCTCCTCCTGGCTACCATGGGCCATGAAGGCCTTCTCCATCTCCCTCATCCACCCCTCAGCATTAGCGGGGTTGGTGGATCCAGAGAAGGGAGCATGGGTTAAGCTCTTAAACTCAGCAAAGCCCCGACCCCTCCTTGCCAGGGTTGCGGCGGAGCGGGCTGGACTGGTGGTTCAGGTTCAACTCGTGGGTTTTGCGAGTAGGAGGGACGGGCTGAGTAGGCACCACTTGTTGGATCTACTGCTGCATAGCCTGCACCATTTCCACAAGGGCCTGAAATATCTCTGGCGCTGTTGCTGGCCATTACCAGCCACATTAATGGAACCAGAGCCTCCAGAAGTTTGCTGGCCTCCCTGCTGGCCAGAGTCACCAGCCTGGGAACCTCCAACTTATCGTATACTTCTGGTGTGATGAGGCATGACTATTCCCTGCCAAGTTTGGTTCCAATCAATATCTTTACAACCCTTAAGTTTTCAAAACATATTTATTAGAAAAATTATATCTTCTTAGAGTTGTTACCCTCCCAGTGTCATCCTACTGTTTTGCCTAGTGTCATCTTATGTTTGTCCCTAAGGTCAAACCTAGGCTCTGATACCACAGAAGCTGTCACGCCCCAGACCCTATATTGGATCTAGGGGTGGCAACCCGCCGCATGCCTGGCATGCAAGGCGTCCCGAAATATAACATTTAATACAAGAAGGGGTAATAACTATATATCATCCAATTTAAATGGTTCTTAATACAAACCATAATCATAGGTTTTAGGCTACATGCCCATCATACATAAGTCACTGGGGTTACAACAAAATGTTGGATCTTAGTTTCCTCTGAATGAAGCTCCAACTATCTCAGATCCCATTCTTCAGTCCTGTGGCTCTGAAAAACATTGTAAGATTTATATGAGCTTACACTCAATAAGTAAGCCTACTATTATATAATCATTTCGTCAAGATATTATCAAACCACATTTTCATGTATAAAACTTCAATTTCAAATACATTCATCATGTTATCAAAACATGTATATCATCAGCTCAAATAATTTTGGAAGCTTAATTATACAATAAATGCTGAAATATGCAATGTAAATAAACCCACTGTATTCATATAATTATTATTTCCTTATGTGTCCCATAGCCCTACAACACCCATCTGGTGTATCACTCTTTAATGTCCCCTAAGAGGAAGGATCCTGGTACCAGCGTTATGCCATATATCATAATCAATCACAACACATCCTCTAGATGTGTGTGCATTATGCAATATATCAATTACATCACATCCTCTAGATGTGTGTCCTCCATATATCTCCCCCTGTGGAGGTGGGTCCCGTATCACTTGGCATTTCACATCATTTCACATCATATGAAAACCGCGGTGACACATATCATCATCATATTGCATGTAGCATATCATGCATCATCATGAGCATAAGCTCCTCATATCATATATACAGTGGTTTGTACATTCACAGCATAAAAATACATCAATAATACCAGTATATTTTGCAAAGCCAAAATAATCACATCATTCAATTTTTGCATATTTATAATCCATTACTTTGTAAAATATTAGTAATCACATATAATTATAACAGATACCCAATTGTATAACAAAATTCCATTTTGTCTTATTTTTTCAAATAATGCAATATATCCCTAATTTTCATATTCTAATAAATTATGAAAATTATAATAAATGGCTTACTTACCTCAATACGCTAATTTCAAACTGTAAATCGGCTATGTGGACATTTGGTTACCTACAACATTAATTTTCACAATTAAATCTCAACAATTGGAACAATGCAACATCCCCTAAGGTCTACCCAGTCTAATCCTAGGCCTAACTTTGGGCTCGAATATCTCTCAATATATGAGCCTGAATGGGGAAATAAAAATATCTTGAGAAACTAGAATCAACGCCGAATCGGGCCATATTTTTATTTCTTCATTCCCGGCCCAATACGGGGCCCAAAATGTGGCCCAACGATGGCTCAAAATCGGCCGAATATGCAGATGAATCCTCCTCTCAAGCTCATAGTAGTCTGAGCAGCGGGGACGTCTTCCTGTGATAGGAATCCCCAAATACATCAATCTGTCTGCCTGAGTAGAAATTCCCGATAAAGAAATAATGGCTTCCCTGATAGATCTAGGAGTCTTTGGGCTGAAGCATATAGTGAACTTTAGAAAATTAACCTTCTGGCCCGAAGCCTGACAATATCGCTGGATAATAGAATAGAGAGATGACGCATTAACAATAGAAGCCTGGACTAGGAGAATGCAGTCATCCGCAAACAGGAGATGGGAAACCAAAGGGCCCTCCGCACCAGCCATAAATGGGGCTATCCTCCGATCTCTCTGAGCCTGATGGAAAGCCCGAGACAGATCATCCACAGCTAGAATAAACAACAAAGGGGATAAGGGCAATCCTGACGGATCCCCACAGTAGAGTGAAAGAATTGGTCGGACTCCCATTAATAATTATAGAAAAGGACGGCGTCTGAATGCAAGCCATAATCCACTCAATGAACAAGCCGTCAAATCCAAACTCCGTAATAGAGCGGTGCAAGAAGGCCCAATTCAGTCTGTCATAGGCTCTCTCCATATCAAGTTTAACAGCCATAAGACTTCTCCTAGCCGGAGCTCTCTGCAAATCAAACATAAATTCTGGGCAATGAGAATATTATCTGAAATAGAACGCCCTCTAATAAACGCCCCTTGTTCAGCTGAAATGAGGCGAGGAATCACTAGAGAAAGACGGCGAGCCAAAAGCCGAGCACAGACCTTATAAAGAGTAGTGCAAAGACTAATGGGCCGAAAATGCTGAGGAAGGGAGGCATCAGGACGCTTAGGCACCAAAGAAATAAAGGTCTGATTCCATCCGAAGGAATTTGTTTAGCCAGGAAAATAGACTGAATTGCCAATACCACCTCCTGACCCACAATGTCCCAATAATGACGATAAAAGAAAGGCGGAAACCCATCAGGCCCAGGGGCCTTATCCGAGCCAAGGTCCCAAAGGGCCGCCCTAATCTCGTCCGCAGAAATAGATCTGGCCAACATACTGTTATCCAAGGAAGAGACTTTCACAGAATCTGAAACCGGAATTACCAGCCCCCCTGCACCAGAAGAATCAGCCCATCTAGACTGAAGAAAATGAAGAATCATCTCCCTAATAGATTGGGTATCCTCCTGAGCATTCCCCTCATCATCTACTAATCTCCGAATCCTATTGGCAGCACGCCGCTTTAAAGTAGCCTGATGGAAAAATCTGGTATTACGATCGCCATCACAGATCCACTAAGCCCTGAATCGCTGCCACCAATAAACCTCCTGCTGCCGAAGAAGAGAGTGATGCTGAGCAAGCTTATCCCGGAGAGAATAGAGGTCCGAGGCCTGCAAAAATCCGTCCTGATCTTCCTTAGCCTGTAGAGAGCTAATATCACTTTCTAACTGTTCAATATGTCTGACCAAATCCCCCAGCTCCACTCTACTCCATCTAGATAATCTATGCCTGGTCATCTTAAGACGACGAGATAAACGATAAACTGCATTACCCTGACAGGGAGATGCTAGATGTGATGAATAATAGCACGGGCAGCTGAATGGGCAGTCCAAAACTGCTCAAATCTGAACTGCTTGCGCTGATGCTGAACAACCTCCGTGGAGATCAAAATAGGGCAGTGATCAGAAGCAATTCTAGAAAGGTGAGTGACGGTAACCGCAGGGAATAAATGAAGCCACTGAGCTGTAGCCATAACTCTATTCAGCCTCTCCCAAACACGAGCAGAACCCTGCCAATTATTACACCAGGTAAATTGGGGTCCAGAGTATCCCAAATCCAGCAATCCAGCAGAATCAATGAAAGTTCTGAATTCAGTTATGTCAGCTGAGCCAGTAACCCGTCTACCCCCTTGTTTCTCATTAGGCTCCGTAATGCAATTGAAATCCCCAGCAATAACAGAAGGAATACCTTGATCAAGAAGGGAACGAAGTTCAAACCAGAGAATCCTTCTCTCCCGATAGTCAGTACTGGCGTAGACAGCCGATAAGAGCCAAGGGTCAGAAGCACCTTCAGAGACAATCATACTTATCTGCTGACTACACTGATGAAAAGCATCAATCATAACCGCAGTGGAACGCCAAAGAGCCAACATACCTCCTGACAATCCTTCAGCCTCCATAGCATAAGAGGACCAAGATCGGGCCATCTGCTTACGAAACTGAGCCAGACTCTCACCCGACAGTCTCGTTTCCAAAAGGACACATATATCAAACTTATGCAGCTGCAACAATATTCCAAAAGAGGAACGAAAGGATGGCTTACGAGCACCTCTTACATTCCACAGAAGAATCCTCATTTACAGACTGGGAGAAACTGGGACCCCTCCATGGTCCTCCATCATAATGCTGTCAGCAATACCCCTTACTAACGGAGGGCAAACATCAGACTGAAGATCTGAACAGACCAGCGGCCCATCCATCTCCAAAGCTGTACCGTTTGACATGGAACCAGGACCCTGACCAACAGGACATCCATCAATCTCCTCCGCAAAGGGCCCAGAACCCTGATTAGACGGCCCCCTTGACCGAACAAGGTCACCATTCAGGCCACAAGGGGGTAAGTCAAGTCCGACCCGAGGTAAAGATGTGGCCCCCCCTTTTTTATTCACAGAGGCCTTTCCTTTTTCCTTCCGGAGCACCGATTTAGGAAAAGACCTTGGAGACATTGTCACCTCCGGTCTGGCCCGTTTCAGAGAACCCGGGAACCCATCCCTACAGTCCATGTGGCCTTCAGCTCCCAGCTCCTGATCAAGAGAGGAGAAGGGATTGGAAGTCGTCACCACACTGATCAGAGGAGGATCACAGGAACACTCATTATTCACTGGCTGCGGCTCCTGATCACAGGGTTTCAATACGGCACTCCCAGGCACACCTCCCTTCCTTAAAGAGAAGGGGGACTTCTTCTTACCCGGCTGAAGCAACGCGACGCCCGACCCTTCAACCGCCTTCTTGGATGAGGATAACAGCCGGCGAGCCACCATCACCGGAGACTTCCAATCATCACGCCGGCCCTCCGACCCAGGACGAAGACCATCCACTGAGGAAGGAGAAGCAGAGACGAAGGCTGCAGAAGACGCAGACACATTCGGAAGAGAGCTCCTCCTTCCCACAGGCTGCGAACCAGGAACACCTCTCCGCTGCCTCACAGCTGAAAGCCAGGGCCCAAAAACGGAAGCCGAAGCCGAATCCTCCTCAGCTGAATGAGACGGGAGAGAGCAGGGACCTCCCAGATGAAGCGAACCGCAGTTCCAGCATATCCCTTGAAGGTTCTCGTAAGAGAATTGTTGCCAAAACCTCTGGTTGAGACCTTGAACTCGAGCTTCTGGACGAAGAGGACGAGAAGGTCGATCCGCAGGCAGACCCGAGCGAAGCCACCTCCTCTGTTCTTCGCCAGGGTTGCAGCATCAGGACAGACGAATTCCCCCGCCATTGCCAGTATAGATTTGAGGAAATCAGCTTTCCAGAACTCAAGGGGAAGGTTCGGCAGCCGGACCCAGACCAACGCCGACGAGATAGAGGCCTCAGACGGAGCGAAATCCGGCCGCCATCCATCGATGCCAATAACCTGACCGTTGATAACCCACGGCCGTTGCATCACTAACTCCCGAGCTTCGGGAGATTCAAAGCGAAAGACATGGCAACGGAAAGCCATGCTGGTCGGAATAATTTCTCCCGGAACTTCGGCGCACCAAAATTCCCTGAGAAATGCATCTGCCGGAACCCACCGATGATAGGAGCGAGCGATAATGGCTGTCTGCATCCACCCGGCCACCTCCTCTGCAAGCTCCTCAGCTGGGAGGGTCACCACCTCAGGGAAGGCAGCCTCCAACCTCGCCACAGTGGCCGGCGATGGGGACGAAGCCACCCAAACGAACCCTCCTTCCGCCGCGACCCTCCCGGAAGCCCGGCTATCATTAGCCGCATCCGAGGCCATAGGAAGGACGGAGAGAACAAAGAGGAGCACCTGAACAGCGGCGAAGACCAGACGACGACGATCGCCGGAAGATCGGGGAAGAAGCAAAGAACAGCACGAATCTTAAAGCACAGAAGTCTATGAGAACCGGAGCCTAGGCTGCACGATTCTTAAAGCACGAAAAAAAAAATAATTCCCTTGGTAAATGTGATTGTTCCAAATACATTAGTACCATAATAATAAATAATAGTTAACCAAACTCTCATGCTCGATGAAAGTATCTATTACTTTAAAAAACTATTCCGATTATAATAATAATATAAAATAATTATAATTATAATATAATAATATTACATTATTATATTATTATACTACAAATACCTAGCTATGTTCTAATTTAATATAATATAATATAACATAACACAATATAAAAATAGAATTTAATTTATATGTTATAATAATAAATTATTTAAGTACTTGCAAATATATTAGAAGTAATTTCATGATCGACATTTCAAAGTTAAATTTAATATTTAAAATTTTTAATCGGTGAGATATGGACCATATGGTACATTAAATGATGATTTTATATCCTCATTGGAAACAGGATTATGGAGGAATAAAGACCATCGGTGACGATCCCATTTGGGTTATCAAAGGCCCTAAAATTAAAGGGCTATGAAAACGTACGTTATCGAGCGATCGGTGCCTGGTTTGGATGCATGCCACCTAGATTCCCGGCTGGTTTAGCTAAGAGAGGAAAGTCAAACATACGTGCAAGATCTTCCGTTTATAACTTAAAAGATAAGTTTAATTAGATTGCCAGACAATTAATGGAGTCGAAATTTTAGAATAGTCGACTGATATGGACTAATTCAGTCCTGCCAGCTGTACTACGTCCGAGTCAATTCCTTGCAGCCAAAGCCAACTTGGGGTCGCCGTGGCAACGTTGGATCCCTTCCTTGCGGCAAAAAATCCACACGTCAAGGTAGCAGTGGACCAGCCAAAAAAAACAGCGCGGGCGGTGACTTCGCCAGCTCAATCCGTATAATTATTATTCTTCTTATTCATTTCCGGAGAGGCTCCTTTCCTTTCCTTGGCACGTAACGGAACCGTCCATGGTTGAAAAGTTGGCGGGTGGCGTGCAGATGATCGAGACGAGGGGGAGGATCGCGGGATAGGGAAAGGTATAAAGCCGCCAAGGTGCCGGAAGGAGACCAAATCCTCGTAATCTTAGATGACCTTCTTTCAATTCCTATGTTATGTTACGACTAATATATCACACGGTACGTTGTTAATTGCTTCCAGAAATACAGAATGTTCTCTCTCTTTCTTTCTTCACGTTTCCGTAATATTCATTCATTGCATTGCATGGGAGTTAAAAAGGAGGAGGATTGATTCTTCGTGGTATTATATATGGCATGTCTCCTAGGAATTCTGATCGAATATATATATATAATACACAATCTAGCTAGCTAGCTAACTAGCTTAATAATTAGTTTATGGAAAAGATATATATATGGAGGGAAACCGCCGATTCTTCTGCAGCCTCTTGTCTCTCCTCCTCCTGATTCTTCTCGCTTTTCGACGCGGTAAAGCCCGCAGTAGTGGTGAAGGTTTCGTGGCAACCAACGGAACCGGCTTCGTCATGAACGGGCGCCCCTTCTACTCGAACGGGTTCAATGCTTATTGGTTGATGTACATGGCGTCGACGGACCCCGCGGCGGGGAGGAGTATGGTGTCCTCAGCTTTCCAACAGGCCTCCAGCCATGGGATCACCGTGGTTAGAACTTGGGCTTTTAGCGATGGCGGGCATAAACCCCTCCACACTCTCCTGGATCCTACGATGAGAATATGTTCAAGGTGTGTGTGTGCGTGTGTGTGTGTGTCTCTCTCTCTCTCTCTCTCGCAATATATATATATATATATATATATATATATATATATATATATATATATGCTAGCTTCCTAATTTCTTTCTATCCTTAATTTTATCTCTTCGATCTCTTCTCATGGATGCATGCATGGATATATATGTGTTAATTCAGGGATTAGATTTTGTGATTTCTGAGGCCAGAAAGTACGGGGTCCATCTGATACTGAGTTTGATCAACAACCACGAAGACTTTGGGGGAAAGAGACAGTACGTGCAGTGGGCAAGGGACCAGGGCCAGTATGTGAGTTCCGATGATGACTTCTTCTGGAATGAGGTCGTAAAAGGTTTCTATAAAAACCATGTCAAGGTAAACACCACCACTCTTCTCTTCCTTGCCCCCGTTTTCGTAGTTCTCTCATGGACCGATCGATGATCTTACTGTTCTATTGGATGCATATATTTTTGGTATTTACTTATTGCGAATTCTCTCTTAACTAGTCAATTAATATATGACATAATTGGTGTCATATATATATATATATATATATATACACACACACTGAGCAATACTTAAACCGTTTATTTATAAAATTAAGCAATAATATATACCGTTTAAGATACTTACAAAGAAATTTTCAACAGAGGTTTATCCACTAGCAGCATTTATAAATATATACCTTAATATAGGCAATTTGATATGCTGCTTACAATCAATTTATGGGTTTATATGAAATGTTGCTATATTATTTAAATTGCAACAATCACGTTCCATTATTACTGGCATATACCATTGTCTCAACTTCATTATTAAGAAATAAACTTTTATAAATACTTCTAAAAATGAAGAAATTGAATATATTAATTAGTAAAGATTTTAATAGCCAATAAATTAAAGGCTATATTTGAAAATGAAGAAATTGAAAGGTATATATATATATGATCATAATTGCATTTATGTAGCATTAATGATATAATTTTAGTATATGCTGATCATTTTTTATAATAACAGATATATTCCATATATATTGTGTCATAATATAAACATCTATCATTATGTAGTTAAAACTAATTAATTAGACATTCAAGATTTTATTATCACAAGACATCCCATGTACGTCAAAACAAACTGATCAAAAGGTAAAATCTAGGTCTAATAGTTAGGCATAATATATATTATCCCCACAATTAAGCTTTAGGTGCCTATATATTAATTTGTATTCTTAACCCTACGGAAAAAAGAGTTGCAAAGACGAGCATAAATTCCAAACAAGATGAATAGAAGACATATATATATATATATATATATGTTCGATTCTAGTTTTGCCAGCCTGCTAGCTGCACTGTGATATATATGTTTAACTAGTGGATCGATTCCCCTTGCCTGACTCGATCAGACAGTCCTCACAAGGAATAACACGATGACGGGAATGGCGTACAGGGATGATCCAACCATCTTCGCATGGGAACTCATGAACGAGGCCCGGTGCCAAAGTGATCGCTCTGGCAGAATTCTACAGGTCCGATTTCTAGAAATAAATCAATATCATAATCTACTCAAATCATTAAAAGGCATTATAACACTTTAATTAAACTCTTAATTTTATCTCTATCTCTATCTCTATATCTATTATATCTATCTCTATCTCATGAGATAAACAGCTGCCCCCCCTACTATACAGGCTTGGATTAGCGAGATGGCTGCTTATGTCAAGTCCATAGACAGCCGCCACCTGCTTGAAGTGGGTACTGAAGGGTTCTACGGAGAATCGGTTCCTCAAAGAATGCAATATAACCCCGGTGGCGGCTACGAGGCCGGTACGGATTTCATCACCAACAATCAGGTCCCTGAAATTGATTTCGCCACCATTCATGCGTACCCTGATCAGTGGTACGTAAAATCTCATAGCCTTTCTTTTTGACCAGAGCCTCTTTTATCGATCGATCTGTTCCATCTATATATATATATATATATATATATATATATATATATATATATATATGTGAATAGATATAAATTACATCACCGGCGATCGAAATAATTAAGCTGCTGAGATCACCAGAATTAATGAAGCCAAAGACAGACGGTAGGTCTGGCCTGTAGATGGATTATGTATATACCTGGCCTGATGGGTTGGAAGACATACATGCGCTATATATTCCTGTCCCTCAAACCCCAAACCAGTACGTACCAGTCCTCTAGCTAACCACGTACCATCACCAACAGCCCACATATGGGGGAATGCTTCTGCTGCTGCGGAACGCATAACCACCGTTACTCCAATCCAATCCAATCCAATAGCTCCAACTCAATTCTGCCCAATATATTATCCGGCCGTACGTCGTCTCCCCCAGCTAAATATTAATTAATTCCTGTACGTACTATAGCTAGCTAGCTAGCTAGGTCCAATTGAATGGAACTCCCATGCATGCTACATCTTTTTCTTGAGGGAAACTACCCCCGTACTACATACATCAAATGGACCAGACTTCAGCACCTCATCCTTAATACTCTACCCCTACCCAAATCCCCTTAATTACTACTGCAGTACTCCAAGGGTCTAATAAAAGTCCAATTTTCTCTCGAGAATCCAGACTCTTCTTCAGCCCCCTTTATCGAGATCGAGATTTAGCAATAGAGGATGACACGCACGCACGCACACACAAAAGACAAGGATTAATTAATGAGCCGTACGTCGCACTTAATTAGCTTGTTGCATGCATGCTGCAGGATCCCGGAATCCAGTGAGCAAGCTCAGCTGGTTTTCCTCCAGCGCTGGATACAATCCCACATTAGAGATGCAGATGAGATCGTGAGAAAGCCACTGGTCATCGCGGAGTTCGGCAAGTCCTCCAGGCTTTCGGGCTACACCGTTTCGAAGAGAGACGCCGTGTTCCGGACTGTGTACAGTGCAATCCATGCATCAGCCAGCACCGGCGGCCCCTGCAGAGGTGGCCTATTCTGGCAGCTATTGGTTCAAGGGATGGATGGCTTCAGAGACGGCTATGAGGTCATCTTTTCTCAATCCCCCCAACTTGTGGGAAATACAATCTCTCGACACTCCCGTCGGATCTCTAGCCTCACAAACACACCATACATATATATATCCAAGAGCTGAAGATTTCTTTCAGAAAAAACACAGCAGGCCCGCCGTCTACAGCAGCAAATGAGTCGAACATGCATGCGAGAAGCCAGCTCTCTCCGGTCCCCCCACTTTTTCTTTTTTTCCATTATTTTTTAATTTTTTAAATTATTTATTTATTTATTTATTTATTTTTTAATCCTTATGTTTTTAACTTCCCTAATCATATAATTTAAGACGACATAGATTTTATACATGCAGGATAAAAGAATGACATTCAAACTAGCAAATGCTGATACTTTATGTAATAACAATTGCATCATAAATATATGTTTGCAGGTTAAATTGTTTATCTCCACTGTATGTATATATATATATATATATATATATATATATATATGCCAGAAAGAGAGAACATAACGCAGGAAAAATTTAAACTTGCATGCCGGCAGTTCAAGAAAAATTGAAATGCATAGTGCGAAATTTCATTATTTTTTGCTCTCAAGCATAATAGCCAAACATATGGATAAAGCTTGATGTTTGTGGTTTCTACATGGTGTCATCATGATGTCATGATTTTCATTGATATAGAATACGTACACTCGGAATCTCCATTACATGCACGGTTTATTGGTCATCATGAAAAAAGATTCATAGGTTGTGACTAGATACCGAATTTCCTGCTACATGAACAGGATGGGTTTTGTTTCCCACGAGCTAGCAGGAGATCGATACAGCTGCTGCGCAATGTTGATGGTACTGCAGCGGAGTTCTTATTGGCTTTGGTTCCATCTGAAGATCGCAAAACAAGTTACTATTAGCTCAGTATAGTAACTTCTAATCCACATGCCTTGCAAATAGCTGATGACATGTATATTTACATTGCTGCAAAAAAAACCTCTAGATGATAGCACCATCTCGAATGATGGAGTTCTTGAACACCACAGTGATTCCAGAACGAATATAGAAACCCTCTGATGGTCTATCTGCTTCCTCCACGTTCTGGTATGTCAATCATGAGAAAACATGTAGCAGGTTAGCATGCAAACTTGACTACCAACCAGATGAGTGAAAAAGGAAACAACAATTAAAACCATGGGCATTTTGTCTTATGCATGACTGAGTTCATAGGCTACCGTAACTTCTTCCCTATGTTTCAAATATTTCCATAGGGAAATTCTATAAAAATGAAGCTGAAAAAATGTTATTTTCCTGCAGTCGAGTTTCTTTGTGAACCTCTACTTTCCTGCAGCTAAGTCAGCCCCTGTACAAACTACTCTAGCTGCAAAGATTTATTTTCCTTTTTGTTTACTTGGGAACTGCAAAGAATTCAGCATCCAACAGAGAGAGTGTGACTAACGACATACATCCAACATCTATTCAAAAGTATCAATGTCTGCTACGCTCAATCCTCAACAGAGCAGCATATGACTGCAAAATGCTATGCTATCAGCACACAACCCATCTCAAGGTCTCGATCTTGAAAACACTGCAAACAGATTGAAAAATAATAAAAGAATATATCACTAACTTTATAGTGAGATGATTCCTGTATTTAGCAAAACTGTTTTAAATTCTACTTGTGTTCATCTGAACTTCATATGTATGATGACAAGCCCTCCATAAATTCTACTCATTCTGATCCTCCTCTTGACAATTCATAGCATTCTATCAAACAGATTTATCCTATATCAAGCTCGTTCAGTAATGCTTTGCATTTAAGTTGCTATGATACGTTATTTGAACTATTCGATATAAGTAACATTATCAACTAATGCTCTCCTTTGATCATGATCCACTGAGCTTGGGCTTCTTCTCTTTTTCAAGTTTGAAGCCAGTTTGATGTTATTTAGGCCAATGACTTCATTTGTTACTGCTTGCCACCAACCAGATACAGTGTTTATCTCAAAATTCTCTCCGGAATTGTCTTCATATGCAAGGATACCAAAAGAAAAAAGAAAGGCATTGTTTTGTACGCTACAGGCTGACAAATGCATTTCTACAGCTACCACTGCCTTTGTGTGGTTATTTGCTCATATACCTTCTTAACCTTATGGCAGCTATCAGCCATATACTTATACTATACTACTTACCAAAATTCAAAATGTCAATAACAGGTGCATAAAGTGATCATCATCTTGTTTAGCAATGCCTAACCGCTAGGACACACTCCATCTGCAATGCTTCCACCTTATAGCTTGCCATTTTCTTTGCAAAGTTTCACATCATTCAGAAGTTCTTTTACATATGCAACTCTCCATGAATTAACCACCAAGACATCAATTATCCTAGCGTAGGAAAATGCTAGCCTGATACTTAGAAGGGACTCTAATCATAATGACTGCTCCTATATTATATGCACTAGACTTAAAAGGTAAGGGTGCACATAGGTCATGTTTGTTCAGGCTAGAAGCTTACCTAGAATTGACCTAATTCTTGTTGGTTTTCAATAGGTTTGAAACAGAACCAAACCTGTCGATAATGGAACCAACCTAACCAATCCAATTATGATTGGGTTGGCTCTCAGATTAATTATCCTTTAAAAATAATTAAAGTATTTATTTTATTCAAAATAAAAATTATAAGCTAACGAATGAAATAAAATTCTATGTCCAAAACAGGTTAACAATAAATGTCTTATACACACCAATAATCAATAGAGAAATATATGGTAAACAACTAGAAAAAGGGGAAAAGAGATGTAGATGACACTAGGATCATCCATATGTTTAAACTATACACCACATGCCTACACATAGATACATATAGAGAGAGAGCCCGCACTTAACTTGGCTACATTCGAAAGGATATTCACTTAAATCCAATCAGGCTTAAACTTCAATGATGAAGGCCTCATATCAATGATCCTAATCGTTGGATGTGATTTGCCATCTTTACATTACTTAGACACTAAGAATTATATGATTTGGAGAATGCTAATCGAAGCATCAAGTGGTCAAAAAGTATGTATTATATCATGTCATCTACATACTCTAGTTTTTGAACCACTTAATGCATGAGCCAAAGGTCTTCAACTCGCATGATTTTTAGTATTTAGGGTTAGTAAATTACATCCAATGACTTGGATCATCAATGTAGTACTCTCATGATTTGATGTAAACCAAATCTAGGTGGATAGATCACTTGGATGTTGTCAAATCTCTCTCTCTCTCTCTATCCATATATATATATATATATATATATATATATATGGATAGAGTTAGGTTAAGTTAGGTTGACCAATGCCCTCACCTCGACCTTAATCGATACAATTAGATTTCAAAAGATCAAAACTAGAACCAACCCAATCC
Organism: Calamus simplicifolius; assembly: GCA_900491605.1. NCBI lineage: Eukaryota > Viridiplantae > Streptophyta > Magnoliopsida > Arecales > Arecaceae > Calamus > Calamus simplicifolius. The sequence goes on from UESW01004182.1 coordinate 596,854, forward strand.
TTGCTAGAACCCAAACTAAACCAAACTAACAACATTGGTTGGCTTGATTCTCAAGTCAACCCAAAGCCATATGCACTTCTATAATCCTACCCAAAGGCAAATTAAAAGAATATAGGGCTAACATTGCTTGAGGCATTTTATCTAACCCCCTTCTTACCTTGAAAAGGCAAAGTCATCTTAGGTCCTTAAATTGAAAATTATCTTTTAGTAGAAATGTCTTTATTGCTATGTATTAGCAACTTAATTGGTAAAAATATAAAATAACAAATTGGGTGACCTATAATATTGGATCGTTATTACACTAATAAAGGATTATAATGCAATATTAAACGTTCAATCTTAAGGGCAGCATAATACTTTTTAAAAATGATTTAAGTCCCATTGGCATGGGGCTGACATGGCATATGTCACACTTAGGACAATGCACATTAATTTCTTTACTTGAAAAAAAGAACTTAATGTGTGCTAGTGATGATATTTGGCAAGCACCTAAAACTTTGCTTCATATAACTAATTCTAGGATTGAAAATGGATATATTTATATCCATTTCATTTGGTAGATATGATGTTAGTAAAGATATTAGTTGGATATAAAAAGTTCATATTTATATTTATTTTAAATGGATAAGGAGACAATCCAATATTGAAGGTATAAATTTAAGAATAAATATAAGTTAGAAAGTTAAATTTTACGACAATCAAATCATGGATCATATATGAAGGTAAATTAAGTCAAAACAATATCAATAAGGATACTTGTTTCTTTAAAAGTTCATAAGTGCTATATAAGATTAAGATCACAAGGATATCCAGATATTCATATATGAATCAAATAATTATCAATCTATATCTAAATTTGTTTTTCTTTGATGGGTACATTAACTCAAAATTAAATCTACATCCGAATAGATTTAGGTACAAAAATGGATCTAGAAGGATATTATACAATTTCTTAACCATTCAAATCTAAACAATGTATGGCATAGTATCTAGATGAGATTCAAAGATTAAGTTTAATGTTCCAATGAGAAGAATCGACTATTTCCTCCATAACTTAAGTATATAGTGTGCTTGGGAGGGGATCTTACATCTGCATTTGCAATGATCACGTTCTTTCCAATCCTTGCGTTTTTGTCAATGATACAGTTCCTATTGCAAAGGACATATCAGGCATATGTCAAAGTACTCTGAATTGGACCGCAACATGAAGTCTATAACAAAGCCTACCTAATCTTAGTGTTCTCTCCAACACCAACTGGAACCTTCCCCTCAGCCAGGAGAGATGCTCTCTCTGCCTCAGTTTGATAATAGTCTGCACCGATCATCATGGTATCCTGACAAATAGATTCCAACTATCAATTTGCAGCAAAGAAATTCAAAATGGAGAACCCATATTATGAAAACAAAAATTACAAAATTAGTTTCGCTTAACTTGAAGATAAAAGAAAAGACTTTTAACCCCAACAGAAATCAATGTTTTCATGCCCATTACTAAGTATCAGAACAGGAATATGATCAAAGGAGCAGATGATTTCTCCCACAATACCTCTTCTGGAACAAATAAACAATAACAAAAAAATAAAATTTCTACATTCATGAATAGAAGAAAGTGAAGAATTACATACAAACAAATAAGAATTTCCTAAGTTAAAAGAGCATATCAAGTATACCTAAAATTCTACTGGAGGGATAGTTACTATTGTTTGATTTGACAAAATCCTGCTTTACTTTTGTAGTGTTCTCACTGATAGAATGAATAGCGTTTTTCAGGAAATTAACAACTTAGTATCATAAAATCCTCCGATGTCATTGCTCCAATCACATGCTTAACTTAATAAATAACATAGGTCACAAGTAGAGATGGTACCAAGCTCAACATCTACAAAGGATGCTTATTTGGCATCTTAAACATGTTTTGAATTTTATGCTTGAGAAACAAATAACCTTGAGCTCCACCCCATGCTCTAATCTTGAGCGAATTCCAATTACAGAATGTTCAACGCTGCATTGTGTTAAGAAGCATCCATGTGAAATTATAGAGTCTACAACCTGTAGAGAACATACATATCATGGTCAAAGAGCTTCCATACAAAGTGCTTGCTGCCAAAAACTCAGATAATTAGAGTCTCATACCCTGCATTTTTCTATCTTAGTTGGTGGTAAAAACCGTGGTGAAGTAAAGATTGGCTTCTTAGGATCATGAAAACGGAACTTTGAAGACTTCAAAGAATATCACACAACCAGTTAGAAGAAAAATATGCAGATCATTTTCTATTGGCTAAGATAAAGTTATACCAAGAATTATCTATCTAGAGATGTACCTGACCGGTGAGAGCCAAATTTGCATCAAAGAAAGATTTTATTGTTCCAATGTCCTCCCAGTATTCATCGAATAGATATGCCTATCACAGACAGAGGCCCACTTCATTAGTTAAGAGGACACTCAGCCAGGTTTCATATGTTGAAAACATTGAGCCCCTTTTCACAAAGAAATTTGTATTTTACAGGATTAACTGGTTTTGAAGTCCGCATGCTGGCACTAAACATCATACATCAAACCAGCTGCAAGCTTATAATAAGCATTTCCAAATTCAGGAGCATGACTTTAGGAAGCTACTTACCTGCACATTGTAGTCTTTGGCAGCCATTGGTATGATCTCTGACCCAAAATCATTGGCAGTAGGATAGTGCCATCTGAAGGAGAGCAAAAAAGCAATATTCATAGAGATGAGAAAAATCATCATTCAACTATGAAATAAATTAGCACTTTAAAGTGGCTCCCAAAGAAATTGTCTACCAATTCCTCAAACAGAAATTGCATGTTTAAAAAAGAAAAGTAAGAAAGATCTTTGTTACATCTGACTGACTTCAAATTTCCTTTGTGTTCCCACTTCATTTATTACATTGCTGTGCATCTGACCGCATGTTCAGCATTATCATAGAAGTTCGTTGACAAAGATAAATCTATTCTGAGGCAATTTAGGGCCAACCTTTGAGGAAACTAAAGACCAAATCCTAGTTCAGGAATAACTTACTAAATTACTAGGTTCCTATTCTACACCTAAAATTACCCACACTTTCATGTTGTTTATCATTCACAGCGTTAGAAACTAGGTATGGGCTGACTGAAAGATTGAATGGCATAACACACAGCATATTCTGTTGAATGAACAATTAAGAATGAATGAAGAGCTACCTTAGAAGCTTCAGAAGAACATCTGTCTTGAACACATATATGCCCATTGATGCAATGTATTCATACTTTTTTGCATCTTCAGGAGGCAATCCTAAGACAGTCGTGTCTACTTGCTGCAACATTGAAGACTCAGTTCCTTAATACAACAATATACTGGCTAAAATATTTTAATATTAGTTTCCTGTTCTTTAGTTGGAAAGTTCAATTATCAATTGGTGAATTAGAATACATGAGCAATAAAATTATGCAGATGAAAGGTATATACCATAGTCCTCAGACTTTCACCCTTGGGTTTTTCAAGAAACTGCTGAATGCGCCCCATTTTGTCAATCTTCATCAATCCAAAATCTGAAGCACGACTGCATGGGGGAAAAATCAAGAAAGCTCAAATAAAATGTCACCCATAAGGTTGAAAGTTGACTCCTTAAACAACAAGGGAAAAAAGAAAAAGAGGCAACTTCATATAAAAAATTTAATTTAGAGTAGATGCAAGTTCTTATGTGCAGACCCAGATATACAGTTAAAATGCACATGTTGAAGCAAGGTAATACGGAACAACAGGAAGACTTTCTGATTTCCAATACAAACAACATATATGTGTGGATTTGGTTTGAGATGTGTACAAATTTTCATGCATGCTGTCAGATTCCTAGACCCAAAATTAGCATAAAAGCCAACATGCGATGTTATTGATAAAGAACGAACTATTCAAAATATGAGCAACTAAAGTATACAAGAAGCTCGAATTACGTTACCTGTCATCCACTGGGACACAAGAAACAGATATATCAGCACCACAATTTATATGCTTCTGCAAAAGTACAAAATCTGAATCAGATTGCCCAATCATGCAGATTTACATGTCACATATCCATGTTATATTCAGTAAGAAACTTAGATCTAACCTGCACAAAGTCCATGTAATTCATACGATATAGATGATCACCGGACAAGATCAGTATGTTCTCTATATGTCTAAGTTTGGCATCCTGCATGGAAGCAGAATAGCATAAATATAAGTTGACGATAGCATTATGTGCAGGCATGCATAACCAGTCAAAAGGCATCTGCTTTAGAGGTGTTTGTTGCATACTTTGGATTTAGAGCATGAGAGGAAACTAAATAACATGAAAAGTAGAACAAGGTTGCACGCAGAAATTGCAAACCTCAAATAGCCATGTGAATTGCCTAACAGCATCTGCTGTTCCCTGAAACCATCTCTTTCCAAATTCTCCAGGTGTTTGCGTTGCTGCGAGTACCTAAATAGAATCAAACAAAATAACATTTAAATAAGCAGCTTAACTCTAGCATGTTGAAACAAAAAGAGGCTAGCTTCAAATTCTTGATATAATGTAGCATACCTCCACATATCCATCACCAAAGTTTACGCCATTACCCAAGTGATATGTCCGAGCAAGATGGCGATTGAGGGATTGAGAGTTAAATTGTGTTAGAACATAAATTTTATTTATTCCACTGTTGATGCAATTGCTCATTGGAACATCAATAAGCCTATAACACCCTCCAATAGGTACCTGAGTGGCATGAACATATGTCAGAGAAGAGATACAGATGCATAATGTGCACTGCACAATTTACTGCAATCGTGCATATCAATGAAAGAATACGGTCCAGGCATCACACTAAAACTGTTTGTTGTTTCTCTGACAGAAATAAATAAAACAGAGTCTGTCATGATGTTTTTCCAAACCAGTAGGTTTATAATTAAGGTAACAAGGAGCCAAGCTCCTGTGCCTGTCGACAAAAAGCCAAAATAATGACAATATATTATGTCAATCAAGGCTTGGCATTTGCATACATTTCCAGCATATGTTAATTCACCCTTTCTCTGCCCTTTTTTTTTTTCTGATAATTTCTTTACAGTCATAAATCAGAGAATAATATCTGATGGCAATTTAAGTAGACCATGACTTCAATGCCAGATTAGTGATTTGAACCCAATGAGTTCATAACATATAAAAGGAAAAACATACTAAATGAAGCAACATTTTATGCTCGGTCAGCATAAAAAATAAAATATTAAAAAAATATTCCTCATTTTATCAAGAATACTTACGGCTGGTTTCGCCCTTCTCCAAGTGAGAGGAAAAAGTCGAGTTCCTGCTCCTCCACCTAATATGATCGAGGCAACAGTTTTCGGATCAGCTGGTGGCCTTTCCAACATTGGTGCCTGAAGGGGCTGTGCAAGGTTCAAGAAAAAATAAATCAGAGTAAATATTTCTATAAATCAAAAGACTGAACGTCCATCGAGCATCAAAGTGGCTGGTTCTGCATCAAAGACACATAAAAATCCAATCTGTCTTGCGAAAAGAAACTATACAAGAAGAAAGAAACAAGCATGCACAGCGATATGTGACCCATATACAAGTAAATATCACTGCGTCAACTTAGGCGTGCAAAATAGTAAGCTGACCCGCATAGGATACACAAGGTTTTGAGAAAAGGACATACTTAAAAACAGAGAAGATGGATTTAATGCAGGATCTGTCTTAATATAGAGTAGCTATTAGACAACAGCTAACAAAAAAGATGAAGGGAAGGGGGAGAGAGTTACCATAAAATCTTTGGTAACGTCAGCAAGAACAGAGTTGATGGTGGCGGTGGGCGGTTTCCCAAGTTCCGTTCTCAGTCCACCAGCTCCAAGATTCGTGGGCGATCGACAAACCCTTTCTCCAAGGAAGGACGACGACCCAGCATGTCCCAGAGCCCCACCCCGGAGCCGAGGGAGGCTCGGAGAGCAGTGATCGCCCCCGCGCGGTCCAAGCACCAGAGTGGACAGGTGCAGCGCCCCCGCCATGGCCGATACACCGACCAACCCACGGGATTTGGGATTCAATAAGCTCTAAAACGTCCAAAGATCGTTTCTTGCTTCCCTCGCTCGAAAACCCACAAGACTGGATTCACGACAAAGCCCCACCCGTCAAAAAAATGAAAAAAAAAAAAAAAAAAAGAAAAGAAAAGAAAACGGAAACCCGCAGGAGCGGTAAAGATGGTACCTTTCTTGCTTCACTCGCTGGCCTCTTCCGATTCCACTCCTCCTCCCGTTGTTCTGGTTCTGGCACCGGCTCCTAAATAATGGGCAGACGAGAGAGAGAGAGAGAAGAAGAAGCGTCCAGAAGCGAGCAACACTTATCAGTAGTATGCAGATGCCCCGACAGCCAGGTAACTGGAGGAAGAATGTCTCTTCGAAGGCTTAGCTCACCTCGAAATCCAGATGATTTATGAGAGATCGCTATCTATCAATGTTCCCTCGCTAATCAAAAATTAATCGGAGCGCGCAGACCAAACGCTGCTTGGGTGCTGGCTTGGAAACAGACCTGAAAATAAAATTCCATTAAAATCTGTTTATCTGTCCAACTTGAAAACAAGATTAACCTGATTTCAATTAAAAAGAGTACACTCAAAAGAAAAAAAAAAAAAAAATTAAAAATAAACGAAGGAAGGAAAAAACGAAGAGGACAATATAAAATAGCACCACCGTCTGGTGAGGGAAAAGGTGGGCTTGGCATAGAAGAAGAGTACATACAGCAAAATTCTACGGAATTTAGATGCGGATCGGCAGACAGGAGAGAATGAATGAGAGAGTTTAAAGAAAACGGAAGGGACGGGGGGAAAGAAAGGGTCGGGTTGGTTAAGACGGAAGTAGCGAGCATTAAGGAGATCTCAGCAGCTTGCATAGGAGGATCTCAACGGAATGGAAAGGACTGCCACATTTTTTTTAAAAAAAATAATAATAATAATAATAAATAGTTATATTAGTGTAATGGAAGGAAAGGCGATGAAAATGAGTGCGACGTGGTTTCTCTCGAATGGGCTGAGAATGTGTCCAAATAACCTGCCTGTGAGGCAATTTAAATAAGAGTCCGCGCCACCTCTTCTTCACGGATTTACTTTACGGGGCTAAAGTCCAAAACTAAAACCTAATCTTATTCCAATTCCACGTTTGTCATGTGATGGTAATAAATGCAACTGGGACCATCACCTGGAGGAAGGAAACTATACATATAAGGTTTTCTATCTTTCTATATATATATATATATATTAATATTAGACAAAATTTAGATACGGTTTCTTAAAATTTTGTTTTTTTTGCAGTTAATAAGAGGCACGTATATAACTTTACAGCTCATTTCTAACAGCACCATCACATTCCATGCATGCTTAGATCCTATCAGAAAACTACAATCCCCACCGTTATCCACTATTGTCTTTTCGTTTTCCCTCGAGTTCTCTCTCTAGTTGTTTTGTCTCGTGCGGTTTCGATCTACTTCAACGTATCTTTTTAGTCTTAACTTTCCTTCTCTCTTCCTCCTCCTTCCGATTGCTCTTTCCATAGAATGTTTCAACTCATGCTATGCACCTTTGCCTCTTTTAGTGTTGATAGATACAATAGTATCTTGCCGACCCTGTATAGTTGAAAAAAAGTTTAGATGAATCGAGTTGAGATACAATAGTATCTTAATTGATCTTCATGCATTGCCATTTCATTTCTTCTCTTATTAATTTTATTATGGATATATTATTTTTAATTTTGATTGATTATATGGTAGATTTAAAGATATTGCCGGCATGAGGGGTTATTTTATTGATAAAGCAAAGGAAACTAGATCGATTATGCCTTTTATTAAAGTTTTATGTATGTAAATAGTTCTACACCTAAGATGATTTGGCATAAGTTTGTGCTCTTCATGTTATGATTTAATTAATTTTAAACTAAAGACTAAATAATGACTTGTCATTAACTTTCTATACTTCTCTCTCTCTCTCTCTCTTTTCTCTTTGTTGAGCTAGTAAAGATTTATGATTTATTTATATTTTTTTGGTTTATAGTGAAATTTATGGATAATGATTTTCATTTTACCTGACTATCTTAGGTGAAGATGAACTATGAAATCCATTTCTTTCAAACAGAATGTTAAATGAGTTGCTTGGACTCTCCATATTATTATTTTATTAATTTTAAACAAAATACTAGATAACAACTTGGCAAAACTTCTCTCTCTTTTTCTTTTTTCTTTTTTCTTTTTCTTTTTTCTTTTTTCGAACTTGTAAAAATTTGTGATTTATTTATAATTTGTTTCGTTCATAGAGAAATTTATGAACAGTGGTCTCCTTTCTAATCTGAGTAGCTTAGGGAATGAAATTCCATCAGACCTTTCTTTAGAACACATAAAGTCAACGAATCAGAAATAAGTACTCTATATGTTGGCAATGGCATATGCAGTTTGAAATAGAAGAACGGATGCGCATACCGATTATATATTGATTCTAGTGTAATTAGAAAATAAGAGTTGTTTTTTATTCTAGTTCATGTTGGTTATGGTTTTATTTTAGTGTTAGAAAGATTAATTGGGTGAATGACACTAAGTCTGATGGGAGAATGATATTATCCCAAAGGTACGCAAGGTAACGTGTGTTTATTTTAAAGAAGATTTCAGGAGGTAAGTTAATTATGAAGGGTAAAGGTCTCACAAAAACGTAAGAGCTAGATATTTAGCACAAATAGCTCTATGGGACCTCGATTGAGTGGTGGCCGTCCGGTGTCGCAGGAGCGAGGCGTCTACTGAGCCAATCTTCTAAGGTCTGATCGATGTGCGCTGCGCTTGCTTCATTCCGTTGTGCTTATTATAAATCGCGGCAAGCTCGGGCCCAATTTTGCACCTGTCTATGCTATGCTTTGATTGGAGTCGTCGTGTTCCTTAAAATAATAATAATAATAATAATAATAATAATAATCATGTTAAATCAAATAAAGAGAGATTAATTACATCAACTTCGGGTGCGGTACTGATGAACTATAATAATAATATTATTATTACTATTCGATGTGTGTTTAGCAACCGTAAGTCCAACGTCCATGAAGAAAGGAAAGAAAAAACTTCTAGCTAGCTCTACATAAACTCGGCAGCACGCTCCGACGACGGAATATCTTATTATTCTGCCTATATATGCTTCGATTGAAGTCGAGTTCTTTGCAATGCCGCCTCATACTTGCATGATGTTTCATTAAATTAATTAATACGATAAACAGTCGCAGACTGATGAGTGGAGTTAAATTAATTAATACATGATGACGCTCAATCACTGATTCTGTACGTCGGGAACGGATGAATTTTTCAGGCTTCGCTTCACCAGGTTACCTGCAAGGAAGTCCCAGGACCGAAGAGGATTCTCCGGTAGGACCCTCCAATGCCCAAGTTAGCAATTGAGGTCACAGCCGAAGAGGAGCTCGGATGAGCTCCTTTCAGGTGAAAGGGTGCTCCAGAGAAAAGGGATTTCTCTCTGGATCTCAAGATAGCGATTTTTCGGGATTATCGTGCATACCTGTTTACTGAGTGGGTTCACCTTTTTATAGGGGTTGACCCTGGCATGGTCACGTGGGATTCCGTGAGGAGGGAATGTCCGTGGAGTTCTTGGCAGTTGCGTGAATCTGCGCTGGTTAGTGGGTCCTGTCTCATCGGAAAGGGAGAAAGTGGCGGTTGGTGGGCTAAGTCCCATCAGCTAGTGGGGCTGTTGGGTAGTTGGGTCTAGTCCCATCAGCAGCGTGGCCTGTGGGTAGTTGGAGCTGGTATTGTCAGGCGGCGCGGGTCAGAGATGTAGCGTCCCGAGCTACTAGGGACGTGTTGGGGCAGATTTGGAGGAAACCGAGAGTCTCGACTCCCCCTGGGGAGTCGAAGCTTACCTGGGTCGGCCAAAGGTGGCCGGGGCCGACCTTGCCGACTAGGATGTGCCGGGGCGGGGCCGACTCGGCGAGCTTGGAGGCATCGAAGCCGAGAGGGGCTGACCAGGAAGGGTCGGGGCCGACTCGGCGGGCTTGGAGGCGCCGGGCCGAGAGGGGCCGACTAGGAAGGGTCGGGGCCGACTCGGCGGGCTTGAAGGCGCCGGGCTGAGAGGGACCGACCAGGAAGGGTCGGGGCCGACTTGGCGGGCTTGGAGATGCCGGGGCCGAGAGGGGCCAACCAGGGAGGGTCGGGGCCGACTCGGCGGGCTTGGAGGTGAAGGGCCGAGAGGAGCCGACCAGGAAAGGTCGGGGCCGACTCGGCGGGCTTGGAGACGCCGGGGCCGAGAGGGGCCGACCAGGAAGGATCGGGGCCGACTCGGCGGGCTTGGAGACGCCGGGGTCGAGAGGGGCCGACCAGGGAGGGTCGGGGCCGACTCGGCGGGCTTGGAGACGCGGGCCGAGAGGGTCCGACCAGGGAGGATCGGGGCCGACTCGGCGAGTTTGGAGACGCCGGGGCCGAGAGGGGCCGACCAGGAAGGGTCGAGGCCGACTCGGCGGGCTTGGAGGTGCCGGGGCCGAGAGGGGCCGACCAAGAAGGGTCGGGGCCGACTCGGCGGGCTTGGAGGTGCCGAGGCCGAGAGGGGCCGACCAGGAAGGGTCGGGGCCGACTCGGCGGGCTTGGGGGTGCCGGGGCTGAGAGGGGCCGACCAGGAAGGGTCGGGGCCGACTCGGCGGGCTTGGAGATGCTGAAGCCGAGAGGGGACGACTAGGAAGGGTCGGGGCCGACTCGGCGGGCTTGGAGACGTCGGGCTGCACCCATGCTTTGATTTTGCCAAAATTACCCTTGGGGCCACATTAGCCACATCAGATGCCCCCCGCCCCTGAGCGCTAAGGGCACGCGTCAGCAATCCTTTGGGCGAAAGAGGCACAAAATTTAAAAAAATGATTACCTCCTTTAGTGCGCTTTAAATGGGCTGATGTGCTAGCACTTTGTTTCGAGGCAGTGTCGCTTCGAAGATCTTTCGTAATCATGCGTTAGGTGGTGATGACGTTGGCGCCGGACGCTCCGGAGAAGGAGCCCATTGGGTGATGGGGAAAAAGGGCGAAGGCATCATTATCGTTCCGTTTTCTATGGCCCGTGATTGGCCGGGGATCGCATCTTTTGGAATGGATCGAGGCGGCATGCCTCGGGCGCAGGCAAAATTTTCGGCCGGCAGTCTGCGATGCAATGGACACGCGCCAGATGGCGGGATCTGGGGCGGTGTTTGCTGGAGACGGGGGGCTATAAAGCCCCCCCAAGGACCTGTAGAAACCTCTACGCTATCATTGCTTTCTTCTTCTACTTTCTTCTTCTTTGAGTTCTTCTGCGACCTGAGTCTTTCCAACTCCCAGGTTAGTTTCATCTCCCTTTTTTTACCTATGGACCGCCGTTCCATTAGGGAGGGCAAGAGACCCGTAGAGGAGTCTTCCCAGTCTAGCAGTGAGGACCAGGCCCCCGTAGCTAGGAGTCGAATGCCTCAGTCGGTGGGCGGTGTAGTCATCCGTGGTGAATCGGTGGCAGCAGGACCCCTGATCACCTCCGGTCCTCCTATTAGGACAGTTCCCTTGTCCTCTCGCCGTCCGGCGCTTCCTTCGGTCCAGCTGGGGTGGCTTCAACCATGACCCCTAAGGATATAGAGACCCTTAGGGCTAAATACAATGTCCCTGACTTCATTGACCTGTCCGCGCCGGGGCCCGAGGACAGGGTGACCTCTGACCATCCGAGCCGGGTCGCTCTGTACAAGGAGTTCTTCCAATGTGGGCTGCGTCTTCCTTTCCATCCTTTTTTCCTTAACCTCTTAGATAAGTATAGGTTAGTGCTGGCACAGTTGACTCCGAACTCGATTCGGATCATTTGCGCCCTTGTAATCCTCTGCCACTTCGAGGGGGCCCGTCCAGGGCTGTCCCTGTTCCGAGCTTTCTACAAGCTCTGCCGCCAGGGTGAGGGTGCCTGGTGGGCATTTACTGCCAGGCCGGGTAGAGCCTTCCCATTGGGTCTCCCATCTAAAATTAGGGGGTGGAAACCTAGATTTCTCTTTGCCCACGTCGAGGGGGTTAGGGCTGACTGGAGGGAGCCCGAGACTAGCTCCAACGACGATTCCTCCGTAGGGGATAGGGATAGGGAGTTATTCACCCGACTGTCCAACTGTCAAATCCCCAATTACAAGGAACTCCTGTCCGAGGAGAACCTGGTAGAAGCTGAGTTAGCCCCGTCGACCGGTGAGCTTGGCGCCTGAATTCTTTTGTTCGTCCTTCGATTCGTTGTACGCCGCTATTGATGCTCATTACTCTTTTGTGCAGCAATGAGGGTTTCCGCTAGCGATTTTGAGGCTGTCCTAAGGCAAAAAAGGCGGGCAACGGGAGAGTCGTCCTGGCCGGAAGAAACCTCGAGAAAGGGAGCCATCAAGGCCGGCCGCAGCCCCCACGGCCCCGACACCCGCGGGAGAGCCGGCTGATAAGAAGCCGGTTGTAAGGGCAGCTCGGAAGCCTGCGAGGGCTGAGACCGAAGAAGGGGAGATCCCGGCCACCACCGAGCTCGATGATGGTGGTTTTGGATGGAGAGGAGGAAGTTCCCACCGCCGCCGATGTGCCCGAGGCGGGGCGGGTCACTGTTGCTGTTGGCCCTCCAGCCGCTGCCAAGCTGGAAAGGGAAAGTGCTCCCCCAACCACCAGTGAGGGGGAGCGGGTCGCCAGGGAGGCCCAGGACGGGGCGGAGGTGATCGAGAAGAAAAGGGGTGAGTCGGGGAGCTCATCCCGCCAATCAGCCCGGCGCCCGGCCCGCCCCCAGGCCGAAGGCCCACAGGTGGGACAGACGAGGCTAGTTCCCCCGGTCAGTTCAGTGGCGGATGCCGTGCAGGCCTACCGCCTCCTGTCAGGGGTCCGGACCACCGAGCTCGAAGAGGAGATGCAGGGGATGAGTTACTCCGCGCTCATGGACATGGTAATGGTTTCTGTTGTCCAGGTAAATTTTGAGCACTTGTTACTTTCCTGTATTTCTTCTTCTTCTTGTGGCTGACATGCTTCTTCTGCTATAACTAGTTACTGGAGCGTTGGGCCTTCGCAAGGCGCTGGCTCACTCTTCCACTACAATAACTAAGGCCCTGGCACGGGCCGACAGGTATAAGAAGGAGAGCATGGCGCAGGCTGAAAGCCTTGCTCGCCTGCACAAGGAAAACTCAGCCCGCAAGGAGAGCTGGGCCGGTCGCATGAGGGAGATGGAGAGCCGGGTCGAAGCTGAGAGCGGCCGGGCCTCCGCGGCCGAGGCCAAGATGGAGCTGGCCTCAGAGAGATTGAGGGCCGACGCGGCGCAGAACGAAGAGTTGACTCAGCGGCTCCAACGCACTGAGGAGGAGACTCGGATCATGGTGAAGAGAGTGGCCGCCATGGAGAAGGCGGTGGCGGAGGCTGCGGAGAGGGCGGCCGCTGCAGAGAAGGCGGCGATGGAAGCTGCGGAGAGAGCGGCCACTACGGAGAAGGCGGCGACGGAGGTGGGCCTGGAGAAGGCCGGGGTGGTGGCCTGCACTGATGAAGCCAGCGCCCGCGCCGCAGAGGTCGAGAGCAAGGCCTGGGAGGCCGAGGCCAGGGCGCAGCGGGCCGAAACCGAGGTGGGGCAGGCCGTCTCCAACTATAAGGCCTCACTGGAGTTCAAGCAAGAAGTCGTCGAGGCCAGCCTCGACGCTTATATTCAGGGCTTCGAGATGTGCAAGGCCAGAGTATCCGCAGCCCTCAAGATCAACATGGCCAAACTCGAAGATATTTGGCCCGGGGATTCTGATGAGGAGCCTGCGGAGAAAAGGGACGAAGGGCAGCCCGGCCCCGGCGGGCCTTGAGTTATTTTTCTTTTACTTTATTGTATGTAATCGGTCTCGGGCCCAATTTTGTACTCTTCTTCAATAGTCAATGAAAAAGACTTTAACTTCTTTGTGTTTCGATCCATCCCATCTTTCTTCTGAGAAAAACGCCTTACTATGCCTTACTCCTTGTGGCCAAACCGTATATGCTGACGACGTTGAAGCTGAATATAGTGTCTTCTAAGATGTTCCGTGACTCCGAACTTAGCCAATATTCAAACGCATCTCTAGGATGTAGGCCGGCCATATGAACAGTTGCTTAAGATGTTTCGTGCTATCATAGGCTGTTCGCAAGATGGCTTGCTTACGCATGAGTCCCCAAAGGCTTGGAAAGATCTCCGGGCGACTTGACGCCAAGCCTAACTTTAGAGGCGTCTGGATTGACCAAAGATGGTTGAGGTTGATTCTGCCATCGCGAGGGGTTTGCGTGTTGCCTGAAGGGTAGCTCGGCCGGGCATGGAGCTGCTAGGGTCTTAACCGACTCGGGGACACCATCGTGCCGGGGTCGAGTGGTGTCCCGTTAGCCGCGATACCGGCGAGCTCCTTTTGAACCACTTCAGGGGATTGTGTGCCGCCTGAAGGGTGACTCGACTAGGTACGGAGCTGCTAGGGTCTTAACCAATTCGGGGGCACCGCCATGCCAGGGCCGAGTGGTGTCCCATTAGCCGCGATGCCGACGAGCTCCTTTTGAACCACTTCAGAGGTTTGTGTGCCACCTGAAGGGCGACTCGACCGGGTATGGAGCTGCTAGGTTCTTAACCGACTCGGGGCACCGCCGTACCGGGGCCGAGTGGTGTCCCGTTAGCCGCGATGCTGGTGAGCTCCTTTTGAACCACTTCAGGGGTTTGTGTGCCATCTGAAGGGCGACTCGACTGGGTACGAAGCTGCTAGGGTCTTAATCGACTCGGGGGCACCGTCGTGTCAGGGCCGAGTGGTGTCCCGTTAGCCGCGATGCCGGCGAGCTCCTTTTGAACCACTTCAGGGGTTTGTGTGTCGTCTGAAGGGAGACTCGACCAGGTACAGAGCTGCTAGGGTCTTAACCGACTCGGGAGCACCGCTGTGCCGGGTCGAGTGGTGTCCCATTAGCCGCGATGCCGGCGAGCTCCTTTTGAACCACTTTAGGGGTTTGTGTGCCGCCTGAAGGCGACTCGACCGGGTACGGAGCTACTAGGGTCTTAACTGACTCGAGGGGCACCGCCGTGCCAGGGCCGAGTGGTGTCCCGGTAGCCGCGATGCCGGCGAGCTCCTTTTGAACCATTTTAGGGGTTTGTGTGCCGCCTGAAGGGTGACTCGACCGGGTACGGAGATGCTAGGGTCTTAACCGACTCGGGGGCACCGTCGTGCTGGGGCCGAGTGGTGTCCCGTTAGCCGCAATGCCGGCGAGCTCCTTTTGAGGGATTTGGTCCTTGGAGACAAGGGAGAGTAGGCTGTTACGTCAGAAGGGACCCCCTTTATTGCTCATGCCCTGGGGGAATACATTATTGGTAATATTGGCGAAAGTTATCGCATTCTAGGTGTGGAATTGGTTGTCCATCGAGCTGCTCTAATTTGTATGCCCCCCGGTGGAGGCCTCGGCGACGCGATAGGGGCCCTCCCAGTTGGGGGATAGCTTGCCTCCCTCAGTAGGTTTTGAAACCTCAGCTTTTCTTAAAACCAAATCTCCGCAGCAAAAAACCTTAAGGCGAACTCGAGCATTGTAATACCTGGCCGCTCGCTGACGAAAAGTTGCCATGCATAGCCTCGCCCGATCATGCGCCTCGTCGATGAAGTCCAAATTAGCCCGAATCTGCGCATTTGCTTTCTTCACTGAAGGACTCCACGTGTAGACTGGGTAATCCGATCTCGACAGGAATGACGGCCTCGGATCCGAAGGCGAGACTGAAGGGAGTCTCGCCCATCGGGGCCCTGTGGGTCGTGTGGTAGGCCCATATCACGCTGGGGAGCTTCTCCACCCAATGACCTTTGGACCCGTCCAACATGGTTCTGAGTCCTCTAAGGATGGTGCGGTTCATAACCTCAGCCTCCCCGTTGGTTTGGGGGTGGCCAACGGAGGTGAATCGGTGATGAATGCCTAGCTCGTCGCAGAAGACTTTGAATGCTTCGTTGTTGAATTGGCAGCCATTGTCCGTGACAAGGGTGTGAGGCAGGCCAAAGCGGCATATGATTGACTTCCAAAAGAAAGCTTTGACTTTGCCTTCAGTGATCTTGGCTAACGCTTCAACCTCGAACCATTTGGTGAAGTAATCAATGGTGACTAGCAAGAACTTCCGTTGCCCAGAAGCTGGGGGGAATGGCCCGAGAATGTCCATTCCCACTGAGCGAAGGGCCATGGAGCCGAGAGCGGGTTCATCGGGGTAGATGGTTGATGTTGGATGTGTGCATGGCGCTGGCAACCATCGCATTTTGAACTAGTTTAGCCGCATCCTCCCTCATAGTGGGCCAAAAGTATCCCTGACGGAGGGCCTTTTGGGCTAAGGATATGCCCCCCAGATGATTTCCACAGATGCCCTCGTGGATTTCTCTGAGGATGTAGTTGGCATCGGCGGGTCCCACGCACTTGAGCAGGGGATAGGAGAATGACCTTATGTATAGATGCCCATCAAGGAGAATGAATTTGGAGGCTTTCCACTTGAGCAACCTGGCTTCGTTGCGATCATCAGGGAGTGTACCGTCTGTGAGATAACGAACGTAGGTGTCCATCCATGTGGGCTCTTGGGTGAGTGGGAGGATTTCCTCGCTATCCTTTATACTGGGTCTTTCCAAACATTCAATGTAAGCATCCCTTGTCATACCACCGGCAGAGGTGGCCAAATGAGAGAGGATGTCGGCCTTGGCATTTTCACTTCGTGGAATATAACTGATATTGAAGTAAGCCAGTGAGGAGGTCAGGAGCCGAACCTTGCCCAAGTACTGAGTCATAGCGGGGTCACGCGCCTCGTACTCCCCATTGATTTGCCCAAAGACGAGTTGCGAGTCTGTGAAAGCTCTGAGACGCTCTATTCCGAACTCCTGGGCTAGCCTTAGCCCGGCCAGCAGGGCCTCGTACTCAACTTGATTGTTGGTGGCTTTGAATAGAAACTGCAGGGCGCATTCTGTTCTCTCTCCGCTTGGTCCGGCGAGAATGAGGCCGGCGCTACTTCCTTGAGAGTTCGATGCGCCGTCCACATGAAGGATCCAAGTTTCCCCATCTTCGTCTGGCTCAGGCTCGCACTGTTCCTTGGCAACCTCTTCAGCCATCTCCTCTGCCTAGGTGCATTCAACCAGGAAGTTGGCCAGAACTTGAGACTTCAGGGCCGATCAAGCTTGGAAAGAGAGGTCAAATTCTCCCATCTTGATGGCCCACTTGGCGAGTCGGCCTGAGGTATCCGAACGAGCAAGGATGGCTCGCAGGGGTTGATCCGTGAGCACTACAATAGGATGGGCTTGAAAATACGGGTGGAGACGCCGAGCGGAGACTATCAGGGCAAAGATGACCTTTTCCGCCTTGGAGTATCTGACTTCTGCATCATGGAGGACCTTACTCACATAGTAGACAGGCCTTTGGATTCCATCAGTGTCGAGGCGCACCAAAACTGAACTAACGGCTTCCGCAGAAGCAGCTAAGTAGAGAAAAAGACTCTCCCCGTCTCTTGGCTTGGATAGGAGCGGAGGGGAGGACAGAAACGCCTTCAACCCATCGAAGGCCCTCTGGCAATCATCAGTCCACTCGAAGCTATTCATCTTCCGCAAGGCCTTGAAGAAGGGCAAGCATCTCTCGACTGATTTGGAGAGGAAACGACTTAGAGCCGCTATCCTCCCAGTTAATCGCTGCACTTCCTTCTTGCTGGACGGTGGCTTCATGTCAAGTATGGCGCTGATCTTCTTTGGGTTCGCCTCGATCCCCCGCTAGTTCACCATGAAGCCCAGAAACTTGCCTGCGGTGACCCCAAAAGCATATTTCTTGGGGTTCAACTTAACTTGGAAACGACGGAGGTTGCTGAAGGTCTCCTCTAAATCGGAGACATGATCAGAGGCGCGGGTGCTCTTTGTCAGCATGTCGTCTACGTAGACTTCCATGTTCCGGCCTA